>CM051495.1:33142755-33175738 GCA_028031935.1 Paedocypris micromegethes | reverse complement strand
GAGATATAGGGAGAGAGACAGATATAGGGAGAGAGAGAGAGAGAGAGAGAGAGGCTATATATAAGTGGCTATATGAGCAAGCAGATGTGGCGCTTTGATCACACGTCTGGTCTCTCCTCGTCCGACTGTAATTTCAGTAGATTAACTATACATTAATTCCTTAATTTATGCTCAGCGTGGCGCGTGAGGTTTTCTCTGAGAGATGTGGAACACGGAGGGAAGGATTCGCCACCCACTCGGAATCACAATCAGCGGCGGCCGGGAAAACCAGTACATGAAATATACATTAGATAACGCAGTGCAGCAAACCACGGCTAACCTGACTGACCAGTACGCACTACAGGAAGTGACAGAAAGACGCACGTGTCACACCATAGATAAACGTCTACACTGCTAGTGAGAAGAAGAGAGAGGATAAAGAAAAGTGTTGTTACATCTCTTTTTCTTTTTCCAGCCTGCCACTGCTGACATCCCAGTGGGAATCATATGGAAGAGCTGAACCGGTGAGAGAGAGAACAAGAGAGAGAGAGAGAGAGAGAGCGAGAGAAAGAGAGAGCAAGAGAAAGAGAGAGAGCGAGAGAGTCACAGAGAGACACAAGGGACATGAAAAGGGAAAAAAAGAGACAGGCCAGGTGATGAAGAGAAGCGAGAGATCAAAATAAAGCACAGGATATGGTGAAAGGGAGAAACTGGAAAAGGGAGGATGGGAACAAGCAAGTCAGAGAGAGTGAACGAGGGAGAAGAAGACACAGGTCTAGTGAGAGCGAGAAAAGGGAAGAGAAAATAAAGCACTGCAGATGGACAGAAAGAGTGAGAAAATAGAGTAATGTAGACAGGAGAATACCAAAAAAGAAAGGAAAACAAAGTGAAGGAGAAGATAGACGGTGAATGGCATACAACAGATAGATGGATAAACATAAAACGTTGGAGAAACAGAAAGACAGTGAGATGAATCAATGAAGACAGTGAAACAAATACTGTAAAGGGCAAGAGAGAGAGACAGAGACAGAAGAAAGGAGACAGACAGATAGACAGACAGATAGACGAAAAAAGAAGAGAGAGAAATAGAGGATTGGGAGAAAAAGAGATGGAGATAGATTAAATTGTAGAACAGTTTAATCTGTTGTAGAACAAAAAAGAGATAGACAAAGAAATGAGAGAGAGAGAGAGAGAGAGAGAGAGAGAGAGAGAGAGAAAGAGAGACAGACAGACCGACAGAGAGAGACAGTGAGAGAGATAAGAGATAGATAGATATAGATAGATAGATAGATAGATAGATAGATAGATAGATAGATAGATAGATAGATAGATAGATAGATAGATATACACAGACAGACAGACAGGCAGACAGATAGATAGATAGATAGATATGCACAGACAGACAGACAGACAGACAGACAGATAGATAGAAAGCACACCAACATAAAAAAAACAAATGTGACAGAAGTAAAACATTTTTTTTCAGTCCTTAATTGATTGTCTTCACCAAAAAAGAAAAAAGTAATACACAATATTCCCGGCTCCACAATAACTTCAATTACTTCTGTAACGTTGATGGATAGGAAATTGTGCAATTACTTCTGAATCAGTCAGAAGCGGCGCTTCGTTTGGCCATTGTGATGAGGAAGAACAGCAGAGCGTCCTGTGCCTATCCAGAGACGAACGACTGGCACCACGGGAGAGAGATTCAGAGTGGACGGAAACCAGCGTCGCCAAGGAAACGGCTCAAAACAAACAAAGAACACGTATTGAAAGGAAAAGAAATGCTTTAATATTTTATATTTCAGACAAAAACCATAAAATTGGTATATATTTTTTTATTTTAACTATTATTATATACACACAGTATTAATGTATATTCTTTACTGAAATTGTACTGTATGTATATAGAATAAAGAGTGCAATGATGATAATAATTAATAATAACATTTAACAGTTCATTTCAAACCAATAAAAAAACCCAAGATAGTTTGACTAACTAAAATAAATACAGTATGCTATAAATATTTTTTAGACTTGGTAGTGAAAAACAAAGTATTCAGTGGTGCAAGTACTGAAGATTTATAGTCTAGTAGTGAAAGTGAAGTTATGCCTATGATATAAACATAAAAACATTGATTTTTACATTTCTGTCCTTGGATAAAAAGCTTTAAAACACATCACGTTTAATAATTCATGTTAAACATCACGGTAATAATTGTCAGGGATCGGACTTGTGTCGGAACCACGTGCACAGACAGGAGATGGAGCAGCAGTTACAAGTCCACAAGGCTTTAATCAGGGTCAGCAGGCAAAAGGTCGTCAACAGTAAATCCAAAACAAGATCCGAATCGGCAGGCAGAGCAGTGGTCAATAAAACAGGACAAGGCAACGAGACGAGACAAGACGCGTCTTTAGGCTGGATGACTGGTACGAAAACACAGACGATCTCGCAACAAAACGCGGAGTGAAACAAACTTAAATACATTGGGTAATGAGTCAATAATCAGCAAACACGGAACACCTGAACACAACATAACAAGGGTGAGCCAAAATGGCGGCGACGTGACGGGATTCAAAATAGGAGTCCGGGAAAGAGTAAAAATAAAAGTCAATGATGTCACGCGCTGTGATCCGTGACAATAATTTAGTGAACAAATTGATATCTACTGTTTGTTTACCTGAAATAAAATACAGTATAAACGTTGTGTAATTACCACAATGATCAATAGTTTGACAATTGATCAGCTGGATCAAAGGAAATGGTTTCCCTTGATATTTTAAATCATAATATTATAATGCATCTACAAATACTCACATAGTAAATAATATTGAAGAGTCATTGAAATTTGTTTTGATTTCTTTTACATAACAAATTGCACATTCACCACGCAAACAAAATAAAAAATTAAAATAAATGTATAAAAGTACTAGAACATTCCACAGAAGAACATGCCGAAATCTACAAAACAACTGACTGATGATTATCTTTAAGATTTTCATCCATCCCTGAACTACTTTTCCATTTCTGGGTCACAGGGAGCCGTAGCCAATTGTCAGCCGACCAATCACAGAGCAGAACTCCCTCTCACTACAACCTTACGCCACTGTGTCGCCCTCCAACACATTTACTGGAATCCAACCTTTGTGAAACATGAAGCGGTCACAGGAGCGTATGTTTCCAAACGAGAGAGTGTTACACGCTCAGCGAGGTGGAAATGAGACTAATCTGAGAGAAATCCTTCTTTTCAGCTTCCGCAACTGAACCAAAGCCAGAAGCCCATTGGGTCTGCTCACAGTTAAACTGAGAAGATCTCGACACATACGTACGCTTGGTGGTGCGGTGTGTGTGTGTGTGGCTCTCCAGGATCTAAGTGGCTTTCTGAACGTGAGCAGAAAGAAGGTTCAATAAAATCATTAAAAGGACGTTAAAATATCTAATATTTCTGTCTGGAAACCTCTGACCACCACAGCGGGGTCCATGGATCCAGATCTCCGGGTCCTCAGGGTTCCACCCGGAATATTCCTAATCTGTAATCCGTGACATAAGAGCATCTCCACAACGGGCATCTGGTACCTGGTTACCATGGCAATAATCTCGCTGGAGGAGGAGATGGAGAATGTCATGATGGGTCTATCTCTCGCGTGATAGCGGCAGGATTTCTGCCTTAAATTACAGCTGACGCGAGGAGACGCTCTCTGGGGATTTGCTGAATTTTGCATTCGGGCGTGGAGACGGAGAAAGGTTTGAACGCGGGAGAGTTTCAGAGACTTGAGTTTGAATGAGTGAGCGCTGCGTGGAATTCCCTAATCACCTGATAAATGCTGTTTTCCTGATATAAAAAGATCATTTAATGCTCTGCAAGTGCACGGCGAGGGATGATCCCAACATGAGAGTTCCTCAGCACCGGATGAAGGCAACTATAGTGCAATTATGGTGTGTGTGTTTGTGTACAGGCATTTAGGTCAAAGTGGGGACCCAAATGCTGGGTTTTTATATTTCTGCTTTCACACCTGTGGTTGGGTTCCTGTGGTCCAGACTAAAGGCAACAAATAATACATTGAGGAATTTTCCTGCCGTTTTAATTCCTGTTCACACACACTGATTTCTTTTATAGCCGAAGAGAAAGGCTGCCTAGTCTAGTTGCCAGGAACCGAAACACACTTGCACCTAAGAGTGTCAAAATCTTAAATTATGGCATTTCACGTCTCGCTAATGTTTTGTTGTTTTTTTTCCCCATGTTTCACTCCTCTCCTGAGTGCTGTACTATTCGCTCGGAGGAGTGTCAGTGCCATCAGGATGGAGATGGCGTCGATCATTTTTTATGTCGCTCCCCTGGACCTTCTGATGACGTAGATTCCCTCAAGAGGGAGACATCTTCCAGAATCATCATCACAATGGCGCGGAACAACCACTTAAACAGCCAAGAACAATGGACAAAATGCAACAATCAATTCATTTTCACACAGCGGTTTACTGTTGAGACAGTTGTAACTGCGAAAAGAGCTTCACAAATCCACTGAACCAGAACGTTAAATTCCAATGGAACTCCTGGAAGTAAATAAAGCGAATAGCCAACATGCCGCAATTCATTATTAAAGGCGCTGTACTTTTTGCAGTTGGGTCAGTTTGAGTTTGCATCATGTTCTCACCAGAACTGTGAGCTTTGAAAGCGTACAGAGACCTGCCCTTCAAACAGGACCACCTCTTCCAGCTGGTACCAGTACGCTTTATTGGTCTGCTTTTGGTGCGAGTGTGATTGCCACTTTCACAGCTACCTAAACTAACCGCAACGAACTCTAGAGCGACTTAATCAAACTAAACAAGGCAGGTGTGAAAGCAGTTAAATGGGGCAACTATGAGCACTTGTGGGGACCTTGTCTGGACCTCATCACTTTGAAGGTGTGTCTGAGGGTCTCGGTGGGATTTTAGGGCAGAAGTTACAATTGAGTTGTGGTTGAGGTAAGACTAAGGGCAGTGGGTGGGTGTTAATGGGGTGGGGCGGGGGATTTAGGGTGAGGGAGGGGCGGGGTGTATTGTTTTGTATGTAGGTCAATACATTCCACAATAGTATGATTGCAAGTACTGTGTGTGTGTGTGTGTGTTCCATGCAGGGTTCTGAAATCAAGCCGAGCGAATAAACAATCCCAAACAATTGTCCTCCGAGATCTGTGGAAACACCGAGCCGAGTTTTGATCTCTTTCGGCACATCTTCATGCTCGCTCATGTTTTATTCACATACTCGTGATATTACAGCTCCTCTTGCGGAGAGTCTAGGCCCGGAATCCATTCAGGCTACTCATGGACACGAACGGCTCAGGCAGTTGGATGCAATTCTTGGATTCTTTGTACTAAAGTCTTATTTGGAAAATTGCATTTTTCCGTTACAAGCTTGTAAGAACGAGGAAAACAGTGTGAATCTGACTCGAGCAAAACAATCCAATTTACGTCTAAACGCATGGAATGAAACGCTGCATCCTCGGGCTGTGTGTCCCAACTGTACCTCAGTCTTAAAGAGGGTTAATGGTTTGCAAATGGTTTGACATCTCGGTGCGTGTTCATATTACCATTGTAACAAGCTTATTGATGCCCGTGTATGCAGGAGAACTTTGCTTGGTGAAGCAGGTAGAGCTGTTGCTTCACAGGGACAACCTGTTTGAGGATAGTCTGGGTCTTTTTGTGTGGAGTCTGTCCTTCCCTGCGGACGAGGGTTTCCTCAGGGTCTCTGGTTTATTCCCACATTTCCGGAAACTTGCTTTCAGGAGAATCAAATTGCCTAAATTTACGGGTGTGAAAATATATATTTACCGTATTTTCTGGACTACAAGCCGCTACTTTTTTCATAGGTTTTGAACCATGCGGCTTATACTGCAGATTTTTTCCCACCGCTAGGGGCGCTCTAAACCGGAATTAGAATCAAAGTCACAAAATAATAAGACGACAAAATAAATGCAAAGAATACTTCCTCATTAGCAGATATAATCGGTCTGTCAAACTCTTCTTTTCAAAAACCTTTTCAAATCCTCACCCCTTCATCATGGAACCCACACGAAGAAATTCGTATGATGCAAGTTTTAAGTTGAACGCCATCTTCAAATGTACATTTACAATCGTTCTGTTTCTGTAGTAAATATCTAATCCAAAAACATACATAATTGTGGCTTACAAAACTTTTTTTAATAGAGTGGATGCAGCTTGTTTATCTGTTTTTTTTTTTTTTTTTTTAAATAGAGCAGATGCCGCTTATATACAGGTGCGGCTTATAGTCCAGGAAATTTGGTATGTTTGTGTCTGTGGTTCGGACAACTCCTGGAAGCCCCGCCTTTAACCCCGCCTTTGCTGTGATTGGCTCAAATCACATTCCTCGTAACCCCAGTAATGTACCAAACATATGAGGCGATGAAGAGCGATTTCTCTACACTTGGCTCCACAAGAGGCTCCTCGTGGACTTTTCTGCCGCGATGGGCACAGCTAGCCCGCATCAGCACCTTCCAGCTCATCAGCCTCATTAGTGGAATTGGTAACACCTGTCAGCTCCATCCCCTTATCCAGGTCACTGAAGACAACAAGGAGAAGGACTCCTAGATGTTCCTCACTGAGGTGTCTTCAGGCCTGTTAAATGTTTTAATCCGGCCCACCGAACTTTAAAAATTAATTTTAACGGTTTAACTAATTCCGGTTTAACTTTAAATATTTCAATGTTTACTTAAAAATATGACTTTCATTTAATTTAAAATTTTAATGTAAATTCTTATTATCTGTTATAAAGGTGTTTTATATACTTTATGAACACATTGTTAAAACCAGAACCAAATACACAAAATGTACGTAAAATAATTACGTGTTAAGTATGTTTTTAACCCAATGTGAATGTCACACACTGCCCGCCCTGCGCACCCGGACTCCACCCCTCGTCACGTTCCTCGTTTGTCGCGAACACCTGTTTTATGTTGTACGTTGATTACCTGCACTATTTAAGTTCCCCTCAGTGTGTATCCGTTGTCGTCAGAACTCCCTCGTGTGTATTATCGGACCTTTCGTGACCTACCTTTATTTCCGTGATCTGTCTCCCTGGAATCCCGAGTATATTCCCGAGTTGTGTCTCCTCGTTGTTCCCTTCCTCGTTCCAATATTGTTTGGTGTTCCCTTGCGTGTGAACCCTTTATTAAACCCCTTTGTTTCACTGTCACCGTGGTCAAGAGTCTACGTTACTCACGCTCGTCACCGTCAGCGTGAGTCGTGACAGTGGCACGCCAATCAAAAGGTTTGGCCACCCTGCCCTTACCAGTCCCACCAACTTGTCAAAATGATGCTGCTTTAATTTTTATTTTTTAAAAAGAACTGAAAAATGTAGGTTGATTACTAAGCCCTTTAACACAAACTTTACACAAACTATGCAGGAAAATATAACGTAAAACAGATTATAACATACATAAAAACAGCAGACCGTAAAAGAGAAATCACATAAACCGAATAAAAACACTATAAAAAATATTTAAAAAAAAATGCTTTCTGAATGTTTCTCCAAGTATTTTTCTCTGTTGTTTTCTGAACCTTTTTACTCAAGAACCTTTTGTGAATCTCTCCTCCACCAACACTTTAAACACCTTCACCTCAAAATGTTAAGCTCAACACAACCCGGTCCACAAAATTACAACGGCATCAAATCAAAACTGACGTTAGAACGCAAAAAAATGCTCTGTAAAAGCCAGAGCGGAGGCTTAGTAATGGTTGGTAAGCAGCTTCATTGCCTCTGAAACGAGCGTGATATGAAGAGCAACAGGAGGAGAGCACATGTTCATCCCCACCGGCCCACTTCGCCCTTCTTTAGTCGCTGGGCAGCTGCAGAGTAAGTGCCAGCCACAGCTTTAGCTGATTTGTCGGCTGAACTTCCCTCAAATGGTCCTTGAGTCTCCCTGAGGCTCAGACCAGCAGAGACAGAGTGGAACAGCATCGTACCATTAGAGAAGCTTGGGTGAGAAAAGAAAAATAATTCTGAATAATCTGTATAATCTGTATTGATCTAAAAATCATAGTAAAATAGAGCGGAAATAGAAATACAGTGTATATATATATGTGTGTGTGTGTGTGTAGTTTTACTAAAAATAATGTTCAATTATTTGTGAAACTATAAATATATTTTATATTTTTATATATATAAAAAAATAAATAAAATAACCCCAAAAAGGAGTAAATAGTTGACAACACAAAACACTGAATCATAAATTATTAATGACTCTATCATCTCTCGAAAAATAAACTTTAACATAAGTACTTAAAAAGGTCTTATATATTTTTAGTTTTATTCTGTACATTGTATTCCCAATATAAAAAGCCAATAAATGTATGGTAAAACATAAAGAAGAAGAAGAAGAAGAAGAAGAAAACCTTTATTTGTCCCAACAAAGAGAAATTTACATTTTGCAGCAGCCCCAATGGTAAAACAATAAATAAAGATAAAAAATATGAATATGAAAAAAAAGAAAATCAAACAGATGAACCGGGTTGACAGCATCCGGTCACCTGCACCTCAACAAGAGCATCCTGCTGCGGAGAAGCATCTGCCTGCAAACATTCCACAGCGGTGTCGCTCGGCATTGTGGGATGATGGATCCTGCCTCAAGGTCGAGCGGTGCTGCAGTCCCAACCTAACACCACTAACCTCCGCTAATGTACGCCCACTGATCGAGAAACGCAACACTGCGTAGACCAGCCATCACGACGCATAAATCTACAGTTAAATAAATCTCAGATACAAATAAAAAGCGGACAGATACTGACAAAAAGCCAAATGCAGAAGTCCCACAACTTGTTTAGTACTTTCCAGGCGCTTAACGAGCGATTAAAACGTTGGAGTCCATTCATCCGTTTTCCACCACTTACTCCATTTCTAGGTCAAGGGGAGACTCACTGGATTGGTTGCCCACCAATCACAGAGCAGGACACACAGAAACACACATCCACACTCTTGCTCACACCTATGCTCAATTCATCATACATTCATACACATCCAGTGTTCAATTTCTGGGTCGCGGGGAGCTGGAGCCAATCCCAGGGACTCTAGGCCAGAAGGTGGGACACACTGGACTGGTGGCCGACCAATCACAGAGTAGGGCTGACAGATATACATTTACACTCTCATTCAAATTCATCGGCAGTTTTCCAAACTGTTGTTGGACTTAGAGAGGAAACAGGGTTTCAAACGGGTCCTTGTCATTGTGAGGCCACAGAGCTACACACACATCATGCTGCCCTATTGTTTAAATAAATGACCAAAACTGTTGCCAATGAAGTCAATCATTTTTGACTAAATATCCATAATTTAGATTTTCTGCCGCCTCAATAACTAGAAGTCATTTTGGAATGTCAACGGTCACAAGTTTGAATCCTAGGAATATTGTTATTAGTGGAACGTTTGATAAATGCTTGCGGGACAGTTTTGGAAAAGTGGTAGAAGGTTTGATCGAAAGGTAACAGGTTCAAATCTCGAACTGGCAGGATCGACAAGTGACGTGTCCTTGGGCAAGACAAATGCATGTGAAATGAAAGAATGGTAACCAGACTGTTCGACCCCGGGTGGTTTCAACCCGGGCTATTGGACCCGAGGACTATTCGACCCGCGGATTGTGACGTTTCCCGGCGAATGGATGTTTCCGCGGAAACGACCCTATGATCCACATCTACTTTTCGCCACGACTGCTACAGATCCACTCGAAGATATTCATTTTTAAATCGGGACGATGTTAATTTTAATGTGGCTGCTAGGTTACGGTCAAACAAACCTGGGTCGAGGTCTGGGTCAGACAATTCGCGAGTCGAAACATCCCATGGGCGAATAGTCCGTGGTCAAAACCTTCAGGGTCAAAGCCCTCTAGATTCAAAAGCGAGTTTCAAGTTCTCTCATATTGGCGTGATTCAGATCCAAGGTCATAATTGATTCAAAAATTGACTTCTCACCTTTGCCTCTTTCTAATCTTTTGCCCACAGTTGAAGTGATTGGCACCAGCTCTCCATAACCCCGGGAAAAGATGAAGCGATAAAAATATGCCACGAAGAATCGATGGATCGTGTTTGGGACGGAATCACAAGGAGCCCCACAGGGTCCCACCACTGTTCACCGAGACCCTGCAAGTGAAATGACTAGCACCTCACACAACAAACTCTCCAGGTAGAAGATAGTGGGATGGCAGCTTTCCACCAACTGCTCAGTGGCAGATATGGCTTTCTCCCAATAAGCTCTGACCTCCATCCTTCCTCTCAGGAACCCTGAAAAGACTCACAGCCTGCAGGAGAGTCAACACAAAGGCTTGGTGGAAGGAATCTGCCTGACCTAGACATCCTCTCCCTGCTCAGATACGTCTGTCTCAGGCAGCTGACGCCCAGGGCAAACAAACACTGTGAAATGACTTTGAAGTCTGACATGAGGTAGAACAGAATATCAACCGTAGCTCGTTGATTCTTTAAGCTTGCTGATTTATTGCTAAGAATGAGCGTAGACCGCGTGCTCGGGAAGACTTTGAAGACACGCCAGATTTAACTCATAATAGCAAAGAGATAAAAAAGCTACATAATGCCGCGCGACGTAACAAAATAGTACAAAAAGATTAAAAAGCGGGATAGCAAAGTGTCACGCAGATCCCAGATTTTGGCAATTTCACATCGTTGTGGATTTTCAAAGTGGCACTGCTTTGTTTCGAGTGCCAAACTTTTTCCCGCGATAACCGTCTGAAGGGATTTTTAATTTCTGGGTCACAAGGAGCTAGGAGGAAGGAGGAAGTGAGGTGACGGCAATATGGCCACTAGGGACCATACTGAATTTGTGCTCTGCATTTAACCCATCCGTGAAAGTGCACACACACACACACACAGTGAAGTGAACACACACAAACCCGGAGCAGTGGGCAGCCTTAAGCCGTGGCTTGGAAGCCAATCCCAGCAACTCTGAGCCTGAAGGCGGGACACATTGGCTGCCGACCAATCACAGAGCAGGACACACAGACACAAATTCACTCACACCTATGGAAAATTTTCCAAATTCCAATTTTCAACGTATGATTTGTAACTGTGGGAAAGGAAACCAAAGACCCGGAGGAAATCCACGCAAACACAACCAACCTCAAATTTGAGTTTCAAAAATCTCCTTTCACAAATTCAAATTATCTGTAAACGAAAATTCCACATCAGCGTCACTCCCACACAAACACAAATTTTGGCAGCTTGTTAAAATGACTTGTTACTTTGCCAATCGCTCTGACTCAACTGCTATAGTCAAATCCAACATCATTTATACAACACCAACATTGCACCATTTGGCCCAATATATAATAAAAAAAATGCTGATATTAATTAAGCTGTTCCCTGATAAGCCCTAAAAGTTCACGGGCCCCTATAATTGCTCCTCCCCATTATTAGCGGGCATTTATGACCAAATCAATTAAAATTGTTGAATAAAGTCTTAATTACATTAACGAGAAGCGAGAGTCACAAGTGTCACATGACCCCGCCTGTCACCAGACTCTACCCTCAGAGGCGCGGGAAATTAGCGCGAGAACTCAGAGTCGGTCACGGCAAATGAAGCCAAGGCTCAGAACAGAAACAAAACGTAACCATTTTACTTATAAATTCACATTTGTAACAATTTCCACCAAATAAAGTCTCACCATTAGCAGAGCGACAGAGTGAGACAGGTGCCGGATGTTGTAAAAGTCAGTTCCACGTCACCTTGAGACAGAATTCTTGCCTCCGGCGGCGGGAAAAAACCCCACAACAACTGACAGTCAGAAAGCACAGAAAGCCCCCGAAGCCCCTCCAGGGAAAGAACTGCATCTTCACGCAGCGTGAGGAAAGTTACAAGCCGCCGGCTCGGAGACAATCACTCCACGTGGGAGAAAAGCCGTCTGCGCTTTCATCATCCTCCATTCAGAGCCTCAGATCCAGGCGGCGGTTTAAACGCGCGCGGGAACGGTTTGGGAAACGTCATTATCGCTGCGGAGAGCATGAATAGGCATTTTATGAATAGTTCCTCACAATTTGTAGGTTGCAAACAAAATGAACTTGCTGTATATAATAGAATAAATACTGTATGGAATTCTTTAGAGTGATGTCACAGTCATCATAAATTAATCAATTGATGTATAAACTATTGTGGTTTAAAAACTATTTTGGATCTGCACTGCCGGTATTTATCTTTTATATCTCTTTGTGCCGTATTTGCACCTTAATTTTGTTGCAATTTTGTTGCAAAAAGCCGATTCTAGTTGTCAGGACTTCATTTCCCAAGATCCTTTGCTCGCCAGGCTGACCCTGCACATGCGCAGAGAAATTGTTTCAAGCTCTCTGTTTAACCGACGCCATGTGAAAGGGAAGGATTATTATCCCCTGTGCAGCAACCCAGCGTTTTGATTGTGTTTGTTCCTTGGGTTTTTTTACTTCGTGCCCGTGTTCTTCATTTTCGACTGTTTCGCCTCTTTCTGCGATGACACATTGGACTCGTTTGTAGCCGGTTGCGCTAAGCTAAGCGCTCGTGATTTATAGTCTCTGCTTGTTGTAATATAAGTTTATGTATTGTCTTCACGTAGTTCAATCTTACTTCCTGTGTTGTTTTGTCTCTGTTAAGTGTCGCTGTGTGAGTAATGTTTCTTTATTCCTGTTATTGAGCTAATAAAAGCTAATACTGTAGCACGTCTGTCTACGGACCATTGTTTAACATTATATAGACGCACACGCGCGCCGCTGCATAAAGACCACGTGTTTCCGTTTATATGTGATTGTTCCTCATTTGAAATATGGAAAAAAGGGGGCTTATATTTATACGCATATTTGAAATCGGCGATTATAAGCAACTCACAAGTTTTTGAGCATCGAAAGTTTGAAAAAAAAAAAATAAAGGTGCTTATATTTGCATAACTACGGTATATTTTTTTTAATTGGGCTTTAGTATCAGCGACACGGATTGATTGGATGGGTGGTCGGTTTTCCACAAGCCAATTGAGAGTGCAAACGTTTGCGAACGTGATGAGGCGAAACTATACTTTAACGTAGAGTTTACTGTGACAAAGAGGCTTCTGGCAAACCGAGTCCCAATCTTACACTAAACTAAAACCAACTGAATCAACAGATGATCACAAATAGATGACGAATCGTTTACATTTGTCGTCAACGTAGAAATTCTGTGAAAGCATTAAATATTGGGCCATTTTGTAACTTAATTTATTAAAACCTTCTACCAACACGGGAATCACAAGCCACAGAAATGACGAACAATTTACATCCGCCGCGCGGCCGTGTTGAGTGGTTTCCGAGGAAAAGCTAATGAGCCGCGCGGTGGCGGCGGACGTGTTGAGATCAGCTCAATTAGAAAGGCATCAGAAAGTCGCCGCGGCACAGGTGTCGGAAGAAGAGAGCGAGGGAACCAGGCGGGAAAGAGAAAGAGAAAGAGAGGTGGGAAAATCAGCAGTAGCGCGTTTTTCAGAACGCCGCCATCAAACACACGACTACACGGGGTTCGCGGGGCAACATCAAACACGCCTCACACAGGAGACGCTAATGGCGTCCGCTTGAATTCCCACTGCAGACGCCGTGTTGTGCAAACAAGTGAGCAGAGCAAACAAGCCAAGCATCATAACGTCTCAATCTGAGGTCAAAGCGCCGTGCGTGTGATGGGCGTGTTGCCATGGCGACCTCAGACATATTATTATGCTCTCGCGCGCTGTTAGCTGCATGACAAACACATCAGCATTAAACAGCATTAATCGTCAAGCTAGTTACAAGTTAGCATTATTTGTCACTAAATTACTAAATGTACTAAACTAAAACTACTAAATTACTTTTAAAAAAAAGTGTTAATTTTATTCACACCAATCTAGAGCTGACGTGTCGTCCTGAACGCAACAGGTTTCATTAGTAAAGGTCACTATTTCAATAGTTAGCTATTAATTAGCAATATTTTGCTAAACATTCACTGCAGGTAGATAATTCCTTCCTTCACTTCCCCTGCAATTATTATTTCTCTCTTCTGTTTTAAATCCAAAATTAAAAATGAACAAATAAGATTTTTATGTTATGGGAAAAAAAACCCAACATGCTAAGCAGTATAGCATCTAAAGTTATATAGCTTTATGTCTATATAATTGTGTAGTAATGTAAAATGCTCCGGCATTGTGGACAAGCAGCGTAAGATTTCCAATGTACAGAGGAACATTATAAACGTTTGGGATTTCATTTTTAAGTCAAACTTAAGACGCGTCACGTGAAGGCTAAGCTAATGCTAAGTCTAAGTGAAGTCTTGTTCTGTTCTGCCTTTATTTTAGTTGAAGCTTTGCTTAGCTGTTTCTTTATCAGCTCCGAATTGTTGTCTCATTGCGATCTTTCCTTTATAAAACAGTTTAGCTTTTTAGCTTTTTGTGGTTTTCCCACCATGGGTTTTTAAACATGATTAAGAATAAACCATTAAAAGCATCGCTCAATATAGCAGCGTTCCTTTCACTGCCAATCCAGTTTAAATATAATAATCGTTTACCTCCACACACACACATATATATATATATATATATATATAAATAACTCGACAACCACATTGTCAACGCATAAACCTCGGTGCCTCATTAATATTCATGAGTTATCCAATGAAGAGTCCCCGCATCATAATTATTTACGCCGCCATGTGTCGTTTCCTAAGACGAGCGTTTCAGAGTGTTTGTTTGCCGGGTGTGAATTCGCTCTGTGATGAGGTAATTACACGGAGGTGGACGCGTTTCCTGCGAGTAAACTGAATGAAGCGTACTCCAGTTTGAATTAGATCACACGTGCTTCACAAAACATCTGACAAAGCAAGGATTCAGTTTGGAGAAAGATCTCAAAAAGAGAGATTGACAATCACAACCAGCGGTTTTTTAGTGTAATCCCAGATGTTCTGTGTACTCCACTCTCAGACACAAGACTCCTCACGACACTGAGGAACGTCTCAGGCGATGCCCTGCATTCCGCCTTCCAACTGGCACGTGGATCTTTGATGGAAGAGAATCCCTGCATAATTCACCACGGAAACGCTCCGACACACTTCCAGGAAGAGTGGACCAAATGAATCCACCAGGATCACCCTCTGTAGAATCATCATCACTCAAAAGCTTCTGGATGCTTCTCTACACGAGACACACACCGGCTTCTACTCAAGTACTTGCAGTACAACGGATAGAATTCTAAAAAAGAAATACTTCCAACTAGAATAGGTTTGATTTTCAGTAGTTTGCTAGTGTCGCTAGGGCATTGTGGGTAATAATCAGAAGGGCAGCATATTATATTATACATTTTGTATATTATAACTTATATCTTAAGTTATTATATGCAGAACTCATACGGCAAAGTGGGAAATCCAGGCGTTCTATAGATGACTGGTGTTTTTAGACAAAGTGAGAGAGAGAGAGAGGGACAGAGAGAGAGAGATACTGGGAGAGAGAGAGAGAGAGAGAGAGAGATAGAGATAGATAGATAGATAGATAGATAGATAGATAGATAGATAGATAGATAGATAGTCAGCGGTGCCAACTTACGCACAAAAACACTCTAGAAAACTCTAGACTCGGGAACCAAACATAACTAATGTACATACAAACAACTAGTAACTAAAGACGGGGTGCAAAGACGTGAAATGCAAGAACGAACGACCAGTAAACAAGGAGAGCACGAGAAAAGAATCCAAACTAATCATCAATCAAACTATAAACGTTACGATGAGGCGGGAAAACAATGGCTTGCACCTGTAAAAACGATAAAAGCAAAGCTCCTAATCAGACACAGCAAGATCAGCGTTTCCTCTGCCACTGGAATCCTGGCAGTACCAAGTCCAATTGCACTGCAGGAGCAAATTATATAAGCAACACACAAGTCAATATTAGTTAAAGATACAAGAGTATATGGAGGATTTTTTTTACATGTTGCCGTTTTTACGCAAATTTAAGCACCTTTTTTTTTCCAATTTTAGTGGCTCAAATACTTATGTAAGTGCTTATAAGTGCTTATAATAGCCGATTTTAATAAAATGCATGTAAATAAGTGCACATTTTTCAACATTTAAAGTAAGGAAAAATCACAAATAAGTGGAAATACTTTTATTTACTTTTCGTTTTTATTAGCTCAGTAACAGAAATAAAGCAACATTAGTGACGCAGCGAAACTTAGCAGGGGCTAACTAACGTGTTAGAACAGACAATTATTATTCTTGAAAGAGACGGAGCATCCGATAAATTTGCGCTAATGGCTGGAAACACAGTCCAAAAGTGTCTGAAAACAGTCGAAAGAGAAGAACACAGGCAAGGAGTCGAAAGCAGGGAACAAATACAATCAAAACGCTGGGTTTGCTGTGCAGGGGAAAATAATCCTTCCCTAAAGCTTAAAAAAAAAAGTATTTTAAGAGAAAATTGTGGTAATTAAACCAGAAAAAAAAAAAAAACATATATTTTTTTTTGTTGCTGAAACATCAGGTGCGTGCTTATATTCGCGGTAATTTGAAAGTTTTCCGGAAAAAAAAAGTTTTTGGGAAGCTTCCCAATAGAAACCTCGACAAAACTATTAAAGTCATTTGCCACTTATGCAAGTAATTTTTCAGTCTTTACGTTTCTAGGACAATTAAAACGCAAAGCAAAATTAAATAAAAAAGATGAAAAGATCTTAGCGAGAATTACAGATTCATTTAGAGATTAGTCTAGATTCATTCCAATATTACAATGAGTATTTACGTGTGTATTATATAATATATTATATACACAAAAGCACATGTACGTACACACACCGCATTATTTTTGCAATTATAGTTTTATACGTATGTATATCACATATTCAATCAATTAATTAAATAATGAATTCATTAAATAAAAAGAAAGTCAGCGATACAGCCGCGAGAGAATAATTGATTGGTAACGCAACTCTGCCCGTTCAGTTCTAAAAATGTCTCTGGGTCAAACACACTCACAAACGCATACACACTCACATGGATTTACACACCTGTTGCCTGGCAACAGGGATGCTCTCTTGATCGGATGATGGTGAGGAAGTGAGAGGGAAAGCGAGAGAATGGGTGATGGGGCTGGTTTGCTCTGAAGAACTAAGAAGAAATCAAAGATGGCAAGCACGTCAGGGTCAAGGGTCAAGCCTACGGAACAACTTGTTTTTGTTTTATTTTTGTTTTTTCAAATTACACAAACACATAAAACATTTTACTTATTTTTAAGTTACCACTTTTAATACTCAAGAACAAGGATTGGATACTGCAGGGGGCGGGGCCATTTGGTGGGCGTGGTAAGATGGGCGGGGCGACAACAACATGTAAAATATGTTTTCGTGAATGTTTGAACACCGAAACATGAAAATAAACTCTAATCATATTTTTTTGGGTGGCTAATATACTTGTAATTTTTTCAGTAAAAACTATCCAAACATGGAAACAGCACACACATAAAATAGCTTCAAGCTTTAGCTAGTAAAGTTTGTATATAGCCCATTTCTAATTTAACAAAATATATAGAAAGTTGCAATTTACCCGTTTATTTTTTTATTTTCTTGTGGCTTTAATGCATTTGAAAAGCCTAAAAAGCCGTACAAAAATCCACATATTATATTTACATTATCCATGTTGTTTGGATACAATAAAAGAATTAGCAGCAGCACATTATTAGCGTTAGCATCTGCGGCTAATTAGCTTGCATTGTGCGTAGAATTGCTGCCTGTTTTTCACAAAAACAAGTGCTTTCCGATATCCACACACCACAATCAATTCCTGAAAAACGATTTTTACCTCACACTTTTGTGTTCTTTGTAAGGTAGAGGATGTTTGCCACACTCTGATGTGGCCGATAAGCCAGAAGGGTGCACAGGAAAATGGGATTTCAAAGCTATACAAATTCAGATCGCAGCCCTCAAAGCAAATCTCGACTGAAGTAAATCAAAGAGCACAGAAAGAGTTGAGAAAAGAGCTTTGAAACCAAAGCCTGGGAGAGGAAAATGACTTCAACCAGCGAGCTTCACAATCACAAAGCCTTTCTTAGCGCGCGATGATCCATTAATTATGATAATGAATGCACCATTTATTAATTGAGCTTATTTTGAGAATCAGAAGGTGAAATTCTCAATACTCAACGCTGGACGACAGAATTATTAAAATCACATTATGATTGAGCTCTTGGGGTGAGATTTTGGACTTGCATGCAGAAGGATGTAGGTTCAAATCTCTAAAAGGGTCTTTCTGTAACTAACTGAAATAGCTTAGTTTATTTAAACTATAATTTAAGTCCATATTAAGATGCGGCCTAGCGGTTAGGGAGTTGGACTTGCAACCAAATGGACGAAGGTTCGAATCCCAGAATGGAAGGTACTGTACACTGAAGTGTGTGTGTCTTCTCTTCAATTCTCTTCACGGAGGGTTTAATATAACACATCAAATGTGCACATAAATATACGTAGCGATTTCAATTCTGAAGACATTTTCAAGCAAGTGCAATACATTGCAGAAGCTTGATCACAACGTCATCTTGTTATAACCTTTTAGACAACCTGTTGCTTTCCACTGGAATCAAACCCATAATCTTACGTGCAACAAAACCAATTGTGCTGCAAAACCAGAGAATAAAACCAGCAATGCACTTCAGTGATAGGGATTAGAGTTCATTAGTAAAATTGTCCCAGAGACTGGATTTATGCATAAAAAGCATCTGACACATTTAATTATCAGTTTCCATGGTGCTGGCTTATATTGACCTCAAGGTTTACTTGTCTTTTTTTTTTCAACAAATAGACGTTCCAGGAAAAGAAATGAAGATAATGGAAAATGCATAGATTACAATCTGTTGACTAGAAATGTAAAACAGCATACTGAATTACCGTCTCAGAAATGATACACCTAATCTGCGTTTCTCTGCAGAGTTCTCCATTTCATCTACCTGTGGAGCCCCACAAGGCTCAGTTTTAGGCCCTCTTCTGTTCCCCTTTTTGCGGATGCTGAATAGGGGTGGCATAAAATCCCATCTTGATAGCAACTGTCTGCGATTAAATCACAAGAATTGCGTTGCCATTTTCTCACAGCTTTGTTGTTAAAACCCTGAGAGTGAATTTCTTTTTTTTTGAGAGTGAACAGTGTTGTAAGAGCCTCAATTATTCAGCTACGTTTGCAGAAAAAGGTCAAACGTTTTCTTCGCTGGAAATGACTCTGAACGAGATACTCACCTTAAAATCAGATGTAGAATGGCATCTATACAACAGTTTAAATTTGACCATCTCTGTTCCCTAATTTTAATGCTTTACACCATTGCTACTCCTCATTTCTGTGCGTTGATCATCTACACATCTGACTTTACCGTTTTGAAAAATGAACTCAAGGGTGCTTTCACACCTGCCTTTTTAAGTTCGATTCAATCGCACCAGAATTTGTTTCACTGTTTGGTACAATTTGTTTGGGCAGGTGTGAAAGTGGCAATCGAACTCTGATCCGCACCAAAAGCGGACCAAACAAGCTTTCAAACGATCTCTGGTACGGTTCGCTTGTGGTGAGAACACGGTCCGAACTTCAACCTTTGGTTCGGTTCGGAGGAGAGCAAAAAGAGTTGTGTGAGCAGGGACCAAAATGCCCGAAAAATGAAACAATGGAACATCTATTGCCCCTAGTCTGGACCAAATGAAGCGAACCACAGGTGTGAAAGCAGCCCAAGATACACTTTAGGCTACAGCTTTTGAGTTCATTCTTTCTTAGGAAACAGGTTCTTACCTTTCTCCAGTGCAGTAATCCCCATGGAAGGCTGCCCGAGTCCAGTCATCCTCTGCCACCTTCCCTCGTCCGGATGATACACCTCTACCGAGTCCAGCGGCCTCTGCTGAGCATCCATGCCCCCCATGACCATCAGCTGCTCTCCTACGGCAACGGCAGACGCCCCGGCCCGAGCCGTGAGGAGCGGCGGCAAATCACACCAGCACTGGCTCTCCAGGTCCAACACCTCAGCAGAGTCCAGAGGAAGACCGTTCTCCCCGCAGCCCCCCAGCACGTACAGCTGTCCGGCCCAGAGCACGGGGGCACAGTACACCCTCTGCGCCGACATGGAGGGGAACACCTCCCAGTACAGAGACTTCACCGGGCTCAGAGCCATCTCAGGGACGGGCATAGTTCCGATGTGGCACGCCGGCAACAGAGCATGACACGGGCAGGCGTGGTGGGGTCCGGACGGGCGTGGTGGGGTCCGCTCTCAGTGAGCGGCTCGTCCTCGCTCTATCAGGAGTCGGTGCATCAGGCCTTCTCGTGCCACGATCCTGGTGTTCTGCAGCTGACGGAGACACAGCTCTGAGAACCAGAGAAGGACTTGTCAAAACATGGCAGATCTGATGGCTTCTGGACACTTAAATAGCGACTCAGCTGACATTTACCATTCACAAGTAAATGACAAACCCGAAGGCTGGAACGGTTCAAGTTCATTTATACAGCGCTTTTCTTAGTTCGAGACCAATGCAAAGTCACTATGCGAATTAGGGGAAAAAAACAAGTCTTTTAATATAAAAATATAGTCTTTAAAAAAGAAAAATGTCCATTATTTATCTGTGTTCAAAAAAGAGAGAAAAAAAAAATGACTCAGTAAAAACAAAAAAGAAAAATGTCTGCTGTTCAGACTATGGACTATGACCATAGGGAAAAGTGAAATAGTGTGTGTGTGTGTGTGTGTACAGGAGTTTGGCCAGTGGCAAGCGTAAAGCCACAGTCTGGCCCTCTCCAAAGGTCACTACATCAGCAGGGACCAATCGCTCTGACCACTCACCGGAACCGTCTCGGTCCAGTGCTTCATTAATTAATGACTTCATTTCCGCAGAAAACGGCATGAAAACAGGAACGCGACTCATCGACAAAAGAGGATGAATGGACAGACAGATAGAATGATGAAAGGATGAACGGATGGATTGTAGGACAGATGGGATACATTGTTGGATGGAAGGATGGATAAACTGATGGATGGATGTACAGATGGGCAGATGAATGGATGGATGATGGTTATCAGCTGGATGGATGGATGAAAGGTTGGACAGATGGATGAATAGAAAAATGGACAGATGATTAGCTAGATGGATAAATGGAAGGATGGACAAATTGCTAGAACAAATTAATAGGTGGATGGACCGATGGATAGATTGATGGATAAGCGGATGGATGGATGTAGAATGCATCATCTTCCTCCACAACAAATCTCAGAACTGCTGTCAAACTCCATTATTAGAACTGTTGTCCACGGCTGAAGAACTCAGGAAACAGTTTATGTGAAAAGACAAATGCGATGTAAACTTTAATCTACACTGCAAAGGTTAGTCGGGTTTATTCTCTAGGACTTTTATTCTATAGGCGTTTTTAAAAGCACACTCGCCCTGGGAAGCGCCAGCACCTTCTTCTCCCCTGTGATTGATTTTGTTTGCTCTATTATGCTAAAAAAAAACCCTCTGAACTCTGCGGTAATGGTGTCCTAACCCGCAAAATTGATTTACAATAAAGTGCCTCATAAGAGGGAGGCCATTCTTCCCCGTTCCACTCATGTCAGCTCAAAGAGAGAAGAGTTCAAGCGCCACGCTGCACGTCACACTGACCAATAAAACACTTCGAAAATGACTATTTACCATAATAATGATCACATTGGACATTCTTCATGTTATTAATATAATTAAATTAATCAAAAGTTAGCAAACAATAAATAATAATGACACGGGTTGTGACATAGGGGTGTGGCAATAATTGTGAAACCAATTAATTATGCTGCAATTATGAGTGGTGCTATAATACGGGGGTCTCAAACAGGCAAAAGACAGGTACGACACACCCAACTCCTCCCTCCATCCAGTATGCCACCCGG
This sequence comes from Paedocypris micromegethes, assembly GCA_028031935.1. Lineage (NCBI taxonomy): Eukaryota > Metazoa > Chordata > Actinopteri > Cypriniformes > Paedocypris > Paedocypris micromegethes. The sequence goes on along the minus strand of CM051495.1, from coordinate 33,153,895 downwards.
GCGATCGGATGGGTTAAATGCAGAGAAAAAATTTCCCCACTGAGGGACTAATAAAGGTTCAATTATTATTATTATTAAATAGTGTAAAAAAATATATAAATAAAACCAGCTTTAAAAAAACCTATAACAAGGTTAAGATGTCCTGTTATTGGTGTTCCATCGCATTTAAATTGTCTGTAGTGCGAAAATAATGTGAAAGGGGGAAATAAATGCAGATCGTAAAGGGACTCTACCGCTAAAGTGTGATGTCACCGATCGGCGCCCCTTGAGTTCTAAAAGGGGCGGAGACAAATAACAGAATCAATCCCACCACGTTACGCTGTTCTGAACGGTTTGGTTGATCACGGCGAAGGCGACGTTTCTGTTGGTGAAAAGAGATCTATAGATTTCATGGTCCCAAAACTGATATTGGTGCTGCTTGATCATAGTGATACTAATTAAAAACACTTGTGATTTGTGTTTGTGTGTGTGAGAAAGTGTGTTTTGAGTGCTAATTACCTAGGTAGATCGCTGGCACGAATGGGGTCGCGAAAGAGTCTCGAAAGGTGAAACCGTTAGAGGGTCTCAATAGGCACTTAAAAAATGAATAAATACATATTAAGGGAGCATGTATACACAGCTAAAAGTCCAACTATGAAGTGGAAGTTGAATTTCATGATCATTTTTGATTAATCTATGACCCAAAACTACTTGTTCATTCATAAGTTTTCCAGGACGCTAAGAACATGTCTCTCCATCTACAGTAGTTTGCCAATTAAACTCAGAGCCAGGCAAAGAGTCTGGCCAACCAATCACAGGACAAGAAAAACTGTTGGCCAACCAAATTTGGAGCAAAGCAGTCTGGCCAATCACAAGACCACAATTAGGTCAACCAATGGCAGACCCAGAAAGAGCCTGACCAGCCTATCACAGGGCCAGGCAGACAGTCACTTTCTCATTTACACGTTGGGCAAATGTTGAAACACATTCTGGACGCCCCATTGGGAGGAGGCCTGGAGGAAGACCTGGGGCACGCTGGAGGAACTCTAGGTTGGCTTGTGAACACCTTAGTGATCCCTACAGAGAAGCTGGAGGTGATGCTGCAGAAGAGGCAGGTCTGGCCATCAACACAACGGCCCCACATAAAAATGGAGGAAGGCCTATTCAGGGAATGGTCATTTAGAGCTCCATAGCTGAATCTCAGCCTGATTCATTCTAACAGCAACACTTATTAGAGTTAGAATTTTGGTAAATGGTGGTTCATGACAGAGTTGAAGCTTGAGTTTAATTTTGATTAAGTTTTGGGTTGAGGACAGAGTTGGAATTTTAGCTATGATTGGGGTTGGACTTGGGGTCAGGTTTAGGGTTAGACTTTTGGTAAACTTTGGCGTTGAAGACAGGGTTGGAGTTGGAATTTTAGTTATGATTGGGGTTGGACTTGGAGTGTGGTTTGTTTTGGGTTGGGTTCAGGTTTGGGGTTAGAGTTTTGGTTAAATGTAGGGTTGAGGTGACATTTGGAGTTGATGACAGTGTTAAAGTTGGAAATTCAAGGTTAGACCTTTGGTAAACTTTGGGGTTGAGGAAAGTTTTGGAGATGGACTTTAGAGTTTTTGTATAGTTTTGGGTTTGGGGTCAGGTTTGGGGTTAGAGTTCTGGTTAAATATGGGGTTGGTGTAAGATTTGAGGTTAAGGATAGAGTTGGAGTTTTGGCTAATTCTGTAGTTGGGTTAGGGTTACAAGTTTACGATTAGAATTTTGGTTAAGTTTGGGGTTGGGGGGAGGATTGGTGTTGGAATTCTACTACTAGTTCTACTACTATTTACTATCACTGCAAGTTTCCAGCGAATGACAGTTCAAATGAGACGGAGAAAACATCACTGATCATTCAGGTCCGGATAAACCCTTCAGTGTTTGACAGCACCAGCTCCATCAGGTTCAGTCATAATTAGTCGATCTCAGAGACGCCGCTTGCTGCTTCCACTCGCCTCCTGCTATCAGTCTGTTCTCCACCTTCTTCTCCCAGAGTCAGAGGTCCACGCGCTTCTCACAACGCTTTAGAAAAAACAACTTAAGCCTATCCAATCATGAGCAATTATATGTAAGAGAGAGAGAGAGAGAGAGAGTGAGTGTGTGTTTGTGTGTGTGTATTACATGTATGTGTGTACCTGTGTATGTATGATCGTAGCTGTGCACATGTGAGTGTTTGTGTGTATGTGTGTGTGTGTGTGTGTGTGTGTGTGTGTATTACATGTAGGTGTGTACCTGAGTATGTATGATCGTACCTGTGCACATGTGTGTGTTTGTGTGTATATGTGTGATTATATATGTGTGTGTGTGTTTGTGTGTTACATGTATGTGTGTATCTGTGTATGTATGATCGTACCTGTGCATATGTGAGTGTTACTGTGTGTGTATGTAATTATATGTGTGTGTGTGATTTTGTGCGATTATTGAGTGCCGTGTGTGTGTGTGTTTTATGTATGTATTTGTGTACATATGTATGTGTGATTGTGCCTGTGCGTGTGTGTATGTGTGATTATACTATGTGCACGTGTGTGTAAAAACATCCCAGAATTCCCTTGGTAGAGCAACTACTCCAACAATTTACTGCCTCACTGCCCAACACCGCCAACACTATCCACACACACACGTGGGCACATGTACACACACACACGTGACTTTTTTTAATCTCATATAAGAGATTCTACGCACAATCTACGCAATTTCCCGATGTCTTCCCGGAGCCGAGAGCTTTCCTCATCACTGGTCTCCATTACAGACATCACCGCCGCGGTAAGTGGTTATTACACCCACGATTTATACAACAGCGACATGTTTCAGACAATAAACGCGGATATTCATCTCACGCGGCGGCACATACGCATCTGACCTCTGACCTTACGCATGAGGCCAGAGGTGGAATCCTCCGCTCTCATTGGGCAGAAATGAAGCAGTGTCTTAGCCAATCAGCATCCGAGTGACCGGACCTCCGCCGTGTCCTTGTCCTCCCAACAGTGTGTGTGTGTGTGTGTTCAGTGACGGTGAAGACACTCGGCCTGGCACACACACACACACACACATACACATTCTCGCGCTACTACAGCATTACACTTGACACATGAGCAGCGTTGCGCGTAAATCCGCCGTCACGCTTCGTTTCTAGCCGTTACACACGCGGCGTGAAGGTGACGCCGACCTTTCAAAACACAACAAAACAAATATACATAATAATAATAATAATAATAATAATAATAATAATAATAATGTGTCTTCTTTTTACACGAAAGGCCACATTGATCCAGAAATCATAATAACAAAAATGTGTTAAACAACTTAGTGTCTCACCATTGCAAAAACCTGTCCTAATAATAACTTTGTTTGTCAAATAAACATACATTTTGAAATAAATAAGTCTATATTATTAATAACTAACGAGAATAATAATAATAAGAAGAATAGGAAGGCTTTACCAATAACTTAATATCTCATAATAAAGAGAATCTAGTCATGATAATGACTTTAAATTTAATACTAACGAGAATCTGTGTCAAAATATTAACTTAAAATTCCATCATAATAACAACAAGAAACAGAGCGATACCAATAACTAAATATGTTATAGTAAAGTGAAAATCACCTAATACTGTATTTAATAATAAGACAAAATTGAGTCATTATAATAACAACTTTAAAATTCCATAATAACACAAAACAGTCATAACAACTACCTAATATTTCACAAGATCGAGAAAGTGAGTCGTATTAACGACTTAATTTTTCTTAATTACAATAATCAAAGTCATAATAATGGCATAATCTCATAATGATGAGAAACAAACCTTGATAATTACATAAAATCTGATCATTGAGAACTGAGTCGTAATAACAGCCTAAAATCTAATAATTACTAGAAACCAGAATGTAACAAGAAACTAAGTCATGAAAAATATTCGAACTAAAGATTTGAAACATCACAATGACAAGAAACTAAGTCATAAAAATGATTTAAAATCTCACACTAAAGATTTAAGAACCTCATAATGACGAGAAACTAACTCTTGATAATGATTTTAAATATCTTAATGATGAGACACTAAGTCATGAAACTGATTTAAAATCCTCAAAATAACGAGAGACTAAGCATTTACTATTATTTTATACTCGTTCAAAAACAGCCATTCAAATATTGTTTTTGGAATTTTACTCCATGATAAAATAAAAAAAACACATTGTAAGAAACTGATGAAAGTCACTGCGACAGAGCGGAAACGTGAGTCTCAACACCGTCGTCCTAAGATTAAGCTCCAAAACCACAAAACACACAAGAATATTGAGCAAAAGCAACCACCAGGAGCAAAGCCGCAATAGAGACTCACAGCCACGGTGAAGTTAGGCTTCTTTTTGCCACCGTTTCAAAACGAGGAGAAAGGGATTATCGCAGCACTAATCTGCAGTGTGTGGTAAAACAGGCCATATATCATCTCCCCGCGGACTCCTCTTCCTCTCTCACACTCTTCCTCTCTCACACTCTTCCTCTCACACACTCCTCCTCTCTCACACTCTTCCTCTCTCACACTCTTCCTCTCACACACTCCTCCTCTCTCACACTCCTCCTCTCACACACTCCTCCTCTCACACACTCTTCCTCTCACACACTCTTCCTCTCTCACACTCTTCCTCTCACACACTCTTCCTCTCTCACACTCTTCCTCTCTCACACTCTTCCTCTCTCACACTCTTCCTCTCTCACACTCTTCCTCTCTCACACTCGTCCTCTCACACACTCTTCCTCTCTCACACTCTTCCTCTCATGCCGCAAAACCAGATAATCAATGAAACAAACACGAATCAGATTAAATCTACAGTGGAGACGATGGATCTCTGAACACACAAATCTCCCTCAATTCCACACACTTAGTTAACATAATCTAGATTATGCACTGGATGTTTAAGTATGGATGTTAAAATCTAGATTATGCATGGATTATCTCATCCAAGCGCACTTGGAAAATGCAAGTAAAAACGAGATGTTTAATTCCAACCTTGGGGTCATAATATAGATTATACTGTACATAGATTATCTAATCCAAGTATACTTTTGAAAAATGTGGGTAAAACGATTGATGTTTAATCACGACCTGGTGGTCAAAACCCAGATTACACAGATTATCTCATCTAAACGCACTTGAAAAATGTAAGTAGATAAACTAGATGTATGACTCCAACCATGCCATCCAAATCTAGATTATACGTGGAAAAATAGGAAGTTTCATTATGACCTAGTGGTCAAAAACTATATTACACGTAGATTATCTAATCCAGGCGCACTTGAATCATTTTGAGTGGGGAAAAAAACGGGATGTTTAGTTCCGATCATTTTGTGTACTTACATTTTTGAGTCGTTCCACATTATTCAGAATCATTTATGAGTCTGTCATATTCCCTCGATGGCACGCAGCAGAAATACGCTGACTACGGGAAATAATAATGATAATAATGTGTCTTTCCTTTTACACGAAATAAACTTCGAGATAAATTAGTCTACATTCTTAATAACTTTCTTTTCAAAACAACAAGAAACAGAGTGATACCCATAACTTAATATCATAAAAAAGATGTATAATAATATATCCATAATAATTCCACCTGGGACTCGTGGAAATGTCCAGACGACGAGAATAAAACTAACTTCCTCTACATTGACACACCAGACACATTTTACAAAAAGTTCCAAGAATTTAATTTGGTAAAATGCTACACAACGGAAATGTTAGAAACAACAAAAGTATCAGATTGTGGTGTTTTATCTCACATTTGAAAGACGGAAAGTATGAATTTGATGAAGAAAAAACGTAAAGAAGATTAATATTGCAATTGGAGTTCAAAAATTTCTGAGATGCAAAATCAGAATCTTGGATTAAAAACTTTAAATTTTTTAATAATAGTTTTTTTAATGTAAAAAAAAAAGTCTGAGACGGAATCTAAGATTTGTTTTCTGAAATTTTTACACAAAAGCCATTACACAAAGAACTAGAACATCAGAGGAGAGGGACACCAAGTCGTTTTCTTCCTAGTCATTTTTGCTTCTTGACTTGCTCACAATCAGATAAACTCATCGTTCTGTCTGTCTGGCAAAATCTGTGACTGTGAAGAGCGAGTCAGAAATAAACTGATCGTGACTGACGTGAGACATATTGATAAACCGATCAGCTCATGCGATCCATAAATGCATTACTCCACTGTGTAAAAATCCCGCCAAAAAAATCCCACTTCCTGCCAACAAACCCGTGGCCGTGGAGTGTGTGTATTGTGTGTTGGTGTGTGTGTGGGCTGTGTGAAACTCTAAGAATATTGATGTGCTCACGTTCCCTGAAAAGCTGTTAACAATTCAACGTTTGCCGACACAGATTTAATAGCGTGTGAAACAGTCATCGCCATATGTAACCATGTGGTTCAAAATCAGTGAGGTTCTCAAAGATACGTGTGTGTATACTTTATCCCTGAGGGAAGTTCTGAGGGGAAAAAAGTTGCATTATGAATAAAATGTTACATTATCAATTACAATATTATTAATAATAATTGCTTAAAAAAAGGTCATGTGACGGATTAAAGTGACAGGTAACAATATAACCTGCATGTAACCTGTTTAAATATAGCGACAAGTTACAATGTAACCAACGTGTAACAATATAATCTTTCAGATTAAAGTAAGAGGTTACATTGTCATTTACATGTGACAATATATGTTGTTAAATTAAAGTGACAAATAACCCACATGTAGCAGTATAACCTGTCGGAATCAAGTGACAAGTTACAATGTAACCTACATGTTACAATATAATCTGTCGGAGTAAAGTAAGAGCTTATAATGTAACCGGCATGTAAAGATATAAACTGTTGGATTAAAGTGACAAGTAAACTACATGCAACAGTGTAACCTGTCGGAATCAAGTGACAAGTTACAATGTAACCTACATGTTACAATATAATCTGTCGGATTATTGTAAAAAAATTGAAATGTAAGGTACATGTAACAACGTCCATGGGTTTAAAGTGGGACGCAACCAAAAAAAGTTTGAAAACCACTGCTTCTCAATAACCACAAGAACGGTCCATTCTGCATTTAAGTTTGGGAATAACAGAGCTTGTGATATCTCAGAGGGGTAATGGAGGTGATTGACACATCCGCTCAGGATGGAGCGAGTAGAGGAAAAAGCTTCCTTCTTCCTCATTTGATGAAAACCACTGTCTTTGTTTGCTGGTTCATTTCATATCGTGTATATTAATTAGGGTAGTGGACTGGAATGAACACATGACGTTCTGATTTCACGCGTTCAGGACTTTGTGGAGTCGGCAGACATGTTTTGGACGTTTGTGCCCAAAAGCAAAGTTTTATGCGCAGGCGTAACTTTCTTCGTCTCACTAATTAACACGTTGAAGCACATCACCCTGTGGTTTAACTGGGATAAAGAAACATGCTAATGTCTTAATGATTATGTAAATGATCTGCAAGCGGGCGGAGGCTATCACACTCACACGTAAGACAGTAACCGTGTCCTTCAGGAAAAAGCACAAGACATTAATATTGAGGAAAAGAGCAACGTGTTGGACAAACTGTGTTTCAAAGGATGGACGGATGGATAGACATGGATAAATAGATTGAAGATTGGCAGACTGATATAAAAATTAATGGATGGGCAGAAGAGTAAACGATTAGTTGGATAAATGGATTGATGGACAGATTGGTGGAAAAAAGGGGGATAGATGGGTGGATGTAATAATAAATGGTTGGATGGATTGATGGAGTACATATGAAATAAAGGATGGATAATACATGGCTGGATGAATGGATGCATAGAATGATGAATAGAAGAACGGATTGAAGCATAGAATGAAAGGATCAGTTAGTTGGTTGGATGCTAAGATTAAACTTTGGATGCATTTATGGATAAATAATGGATATATTGATGAATGAATAGATGAATAATGGATGGATGCAGAAGATGGATGGATGATGGATGCAGAAATGAATGATGGATGGATGAATGGTTAGATGGATGGATACAAGGAGGGTTTGATGGATGGATTTAAGAATGGATGGATGAATGGATAAAAGACATTGAATGATGAATGCATAGGCAGTAGAATAAATGATTGGTTGGGTAAATACATTGATGGGCGGATAATAAAAGGATGGATAATAGATGGCTGGATGAATGGATGGATAGAAAGATGAATAGAAGAATGTATTGACGCATAGAACAACGAAAACTTCAGTATTTGGTTGGATGCTAATGGATGAATAATGGAGAGAGAGAGAGAGAGAGAGAGGGATGGATGGATGGTGAATGAATGGGTAGATGGATGATGGATACATAGATGGATGATGGATGGATGGACGGATGAATTGTTGGATGGATGGAGGGTTCAATGGATGAATATAATATTGAATGAATGGATTTTAAGATTGGATGGATGAATGGACAGAGAGATGGATGTTTGCCTGATGGGGATTGAGGTAAAACACTGCAGCTTCTCGTTGCAGTAAACAAGGTTCATATCACTTGTGTAAACAAGTCATGCCTTACATTTAAAGACGTGTTGATTTGGTTCACTGGAATTTAAGAATCTCCAACGAAATGTGTCAGTAAATAAAAGCTAAAACCAGATGTTTAAAACAAACTGAGAGTAAAGAAGCGCCTTTTCAATGTTCATGTGAAAAACACTGTAAATGGAAATAATTCATCATCGATTCGTGAGTGTGTGAGCAGTGCGCGATGCCATAGGAAAACAAAACACGAGCAAATACGAAGCAGTTCATTTATACAAACAGTTGCCGATCAAAAGCAGCAAAGCAACAGGTGATTAAACCGACACATTAGAATCATCATTAAACTGGTGAAATAAAGCAAAGCAAACGGTCTCGACACTACACCAGCGAAAAAGCTGAGGAAACATCTGGACAGTAATTCACACAAACGAGAGTCACAATGCACTAAAGTCCATCAGAACATCACACTGTCGTTCACACCTCAGACTACACGACACGATTCCTCGTTTAGCGGCGTCTCTTTCATTATGCAACACGTGCGTCAAACTGCAGTCAACGCGACGCGACGCGACGCACCGCTCAGCCTCAGCGCGTCAAAACTTTCGGAGGATCGTTTTTACCTTCCAAACTCCCGAGCGTCACCCCGCTTCACCCCGGCGCGGTCACACTGAGCTCCCTTCACTCCCTTCACTCCGCGCCGCCGGTCAGTTTGGCTTTCGGACAGATTCACCACGCGCGCGCGTCTCCACAAGCCCCGCCCCTCGCGCGCCCTGCATAGTGCACACTGTAGGTAGCAACAACCGCACGCGCACTTTTAGGTGGACTACAAAGTGCACACACACACACACACACACACACACACACACGGGCGAGACGAACGCTCACGTATTTTACTGGAATGTTAACAATTTTACAAAAATTAAAACCATTTTTCTTGTTTGTTAAATGAAGACGGAGATTTAGAATACACATCAGAATGTGCAATACCGTTATTTTTGTGTCATACATTTCATGTCGTTGTTTTTCTTTTATTTATATGTTGATATATGCAAATTACATGGGAAAAGGCGGAGTCAGACCAAGCTCAATTCCTTGTTGTCACTTGCAATTTGGTCAATAAAGTTGATTCTGAGAATGATTTAAACAATTTTGATTACCGATCATTGTCATTTAGGGTACCGATTTAAGCGTCAGCTGCTCGATTTTAGCGTGACACATCGTCGGCTATTTGAGTTTAGTAGTAAAAAAACTGTATGAAACAATTACAAAAAGCTTTCAGTTTGCGAAATTAGAACGTGGTGCTTCTCTACAGTCGTGGTTGTTTGGCGCTGTCGGGAGTAACTCGTCACTGGTGAATGTGATTCTGCTGCACTACTGCCCCCTTGCGGCGACTACCTATATTGTCCGCGCCATGACCGGATTTGCGACATGGACGTAAAAAACAAGTTCGAAAACTGGATCGAAGCCAAAGCGTCAAACACTAGCAGTTCAGTTTCAACACAACATCAAAGTTTGTGTAAGATATCGAGCGTTTTCCCGGACAAAATTCAAAAGTTGGCGAATAGCATTAGCAGTGCGTTCCGTTCGCCATCGACGCAATACAGCAGGAAAAAAGAAATTCGATCAAGAACGCAAATTCAATTTGACTTGCTTTCAGAGGTCAATATGCGAAATCAGTTCGAGGGGTCAGAGGTCACAGAACCAATCGAAATGTCGGTACAGCAAATACTGAAAATATGCTAATTTTTATATAAACAAAAAGTTTTATTAAGTTTTGTGTATAAGATAAAACAAGATATATTATATATATATTTTTTTTTTTTTTCTTTCTTTCAATTATTTACAAATTAAGTCTATTTAAATTAATTATCTATTCTTTAAGACTTTATTCGTCCCACAATGCGGAAACTTCCTTGTTACAGCAGCAGCAGCAATAATAATAATAATAAAAAAAAACACAGTACAGCATCGAAAATTACATACAGTTTAAAAAATAGTTTAAATAAGATAAAAATGTTAACATGTGAATCTATAGAATGTGTACACACGTGAAAACACCGGATACGGATATTGCACAGGATAAAGTTATTGCACAATTCACTTGGAGTGGTTGTAAGTCTTTTTTCATTCTTGTATAGAGCATGTCATATATAACAATGAATTCCTATTCATATTCACTAAAACGTGATGCAAATGATCATTCACATCCGACCACGCCTATTGGCTCATTTAACTCTAATTGATTGCCAATTTGAGTTGAATTCGCGATCTCAGAATTCTGGAGTGAGTGCGCCCTCTGTTGGCTAGACAGATACCAGCAACGTACTGGGAACGGTAAATGGACTCAGCAAGCACGTTAATTAGGATTAAGCAATAATGTCAAACTTTTTTTTCACTAGGAAAGAAAACTAATTATGCAGATAATTCAGGTTGTAAGAGTAAATCTCCTTAAAAAGCAAAAATAATGAAAAACACACGTTAGTGGTTTAAATGTTTTTAACAATTATTGGTTTTATTGTACCGTAATTAACTACAATAAAACAAATACAGTAGTTAATCTAAAACAAATACAGTTTGGATTATCTTTTCTTCTGTTATTTAAAAAAAAAA
>CM051495.1:33101663-33142741 GCA_028031935.1 Paedocypris micromegethes | reverse complement strand
AAAATATATATATATATATATATATAAATAAATATATAATAAATCAATAAATAATAACAAAAAATAAATAAATACATACATAAAAAATACCAGACTTTTAAGCAATGACAATAAAAATTATCTTATGTTAAAAAAAAGTCTTCACATCAATTTACATGTGCACGTGCTGCCCCCTACTGGTGATTTGTATGAAATACTGAATCGTAAATCATTTTTATTCTAAAAGTCAAGATAAATAATAGATTGCGGCGAGTGGTGGTGGTGCTGATGATGACGATGATGAAGATACTGCAAATACATTTGTGTCATCGCTTTCAGCACAGAGATGCTGGGATTGGCCCAACCCCCGTGAATGTAATTACGAAAGTAGTAATAACCATAATAACGGGATTAAGTTGGATTAAATGTTGACAATTAAAAGTTGGTAAAATGACTAATTTAAAAACAGACGGAAATATAGCAGGAGATATGGCGAGAGAGAATTACAAATCATAACCTAATAAAAAGGTGTGTGTGTGTGTGTGTGTGTGTGTGTAGTTCAACAGATCCACAGTAGATCACAGGACGTCTCCTGCAGCTCTGGAGGAACTTCACATTTCCTGCTGTCACAAAAAAACAAAACCAAAAACCACCCAAGTCACGCTCTGTTTGAACTGAAGCCACCAGGAAGAAGGTTCAGGAGCGTTCGAAACAGGACTGAAAGATTCAGAAAAGCAGCATAAACCCAGTGGGAAAAGTACAAGAGAAATTGTAGTTCTCTGCTCACCTCCTCATCTGGCCCTGTCTGGAAGATCGATAGATAAAAAGACAGACAGACAGACAGACAGATAAAAAGATTGACAGATAAATAAAGGAATAAAACATTTATTTTTCCCCACACAAGAGAAATGTACATTGTTACAACAGCAACAGTGACTCAAAGAATACACAAGTTTCATTATGTATGTGAAAGTTGTGTGTGCGTGTACATGAATGTACGTATTTGTAGACATAGATAATGGATGGATGGATGAATAGGAAGATAGTAAGATATATGATAGATGGATGGATACATATAGACAGACAGGCATATAGATAGATAGATAGATAGATAGATAGATAGATAGATAGATAGATAGATAGATAGACAGACTGGCAAATAGATGGATGAATGGACAGACAGAAAAACAGACATACATACAGATAAATAAATAAATAGAGAGAGAGAGAGAGAGAGAGAAGCTGATAAACATCAAGGAGAGAGATGAAGGTAAAGCGCTGATAGTGTGTATAAATCAGGGAGAGAGACTCCAGACGCAGTAAAGTTGTCAAACGGCGCAGTAAAGTTTAAATCCAATTCATCTGAGTACAGGTGTAGTCATCACTCTGAGCGGAGCGATCTGTCTGCTGTCGCTTCCTGGAAAGATGTGTGTGTGTGTGTGTGTGTGTGTGTTGTTGGAGTGCTGTGAAAGCTGGCAGCGTCTGTGCATGTGCCTGTTTCTAACACACCACACACACACACACACACACACACACACACACACACACATCACAGTGTGTGTGTGTGTGTGTGTGTGTGTGAGAGAGAGAGAAACAGAGTGAGAGAGAGAGGATGTGTCGTTTAGAGAGAGATGATGTGTCCGTTAGAGAGAAAGAGAGAGTGAGAGGATGTGTCCGTAAGAAAGAGAAAGAGACAGAGAGAGAAAGATGATGTGTTTGTTAGAGAAAGAGAGACAGAGAGGATGTCTCCTTTAGAGAGAAAAAGAGAGGGGGAGAGAGAGAGAGGATGTGTCAGTTATAGAGAAAAAGAGAGAGGGGGAGAGAGAGAGAGAGAGAGTGAGGGAGAGAATGTGTTCGTTAGAGAGAGACACACACACACACACACACACACACACACACACACACACACACACACACACACACAGAGTGAGAGAGAGAGATAATGATTGAGACAAAAATATATCAAACATCTAAAAATATATCAATCATACAATTAATGATGCAGTCGTTAAAAAATATCAATCGTATCGTAAACAAAAATCTGGAGAGATAAACAAGACAAAATTGAATAAGTAGATGAAAAAATGACAGACGAAGATGTGAGAGGAAACAAAATGGTGTGAGATTGAATAGCATATGTTGAGCAAATCCCTAGTGAAGCAGCATCAGCTCGAGCAACACAGTGTGACTGAATCAGCTCCCTGAGGAGAACCAGCACCACCACAACACACTTCTCTCTCATCCAGGTCCGGTGTCTCCATCATGTGACACGAGCACAGCCCATGCCAAATCCTTTTAAGAGATCTGCTCAACAGGAACAAAATGGAAGCTGAAAAAGAGAAATCCAGAGGGGATTAAAGAAGCCAAACAATAGAAGAGAGAGAGAGAGAGAGAGAGAGAGAGAGAGAGAGAGAGAGAGAGAGAGACAGTAGACAGAGCATGAGAGAGAGATAGAGAGATGGACAGAAAGAGAAAGACGGACAGAGAGAGAGATAGACAGAGGGAGAGAGAAAAGGAGAAAGAGACAGAGAGGGAGAGAGAGAGACAGAGAGGGGGAGACAGAAAGAGAGAGAGAGAGAGAGAGATGGTGTGAGTGGGAGAAACAAACAAAGAAAAGGGGCGTTAGAGGGAAAGAGAGAGGAAACAGGAAGAGAAAAAGAGGGAGACAGAGAAAGGGTTGTGAGGCAGATGGCTGACGGATAAAAGACAGAGGTGGATAAAAAGAGCAGAAGTGAGAAGAGAAACATAAAGGAGGGATAGAAAAACTGAGCAGATAGAGGAAAGAGCTAGACACAGGACAAGAGTGATAAAAAAAAGAGAACAACATGAAAGAGATAGAGATCGTGAGGAAGAAAAGGGAGAAATGAACTGTTAGAAAAGAGGGGAAGGCAGAGTGAGATAGAGTTGGAGTGAGATCGAGGGTTAGAGTTAGAAAGGAGAGAGATAGAGAGTGAGTGTGTGTCCGCGAGAGAGAGAAAGAGAGCGAGTTGGGAGGGTTAGAGTTTGAGGAGAGTGAGAGAGAGTTGGGAGGGTTAGAGTTTGAGGAGAGTGAGAGAGCGAGAGAGAGTTACAGGAGTGAGAGTGTTAGAGGAGAGAGAGAGTGTGTATGTGAGAGCGAGAGAGAGAGAGTTGGGAGGGTTACAGTAAGAGGAGAGTGAGAGAGGGCGAGAGAGAGAGAGTTAGAGTTAGAGGAGAGAGAGTGTGTGTGAGAGCGAGAGAGTTACAGGAGAGAGAGAGTTAGAGTTAGAGGAGAGTGTGTGTGAGAGCGAGAGAGTTACAGGAGAGAGAGTTAGAGTTAGAGGAGAGAGAGTGTGTGTGAGAGCGAGAGAGTTACAGGAGAGAGAGAGTTAGAGTTAGAGGAGAGAGAGAGTGTGTGTGAGAGCGAGAGAGAGAGAGTGTTGGGAGGGTTAGAGTTAGATGAGAGAGAGAGAGAGAGAGAGAGATGTGAGGGGCGGTCTGGGAAAGGAAATAGAGGAGGAATGAGATTAGTACAGCACTCTCTCCATCACTCAATAAAAGGACGCTGTGGGAGCAGCAAAGGCGCTGAGCTTCGGGGAAACCGCCGTGGTTTTATACTTCCAGAGATTGGTGAAACTACAGGAAAATGCACTTTTTCGATGTTTTCTAATGGCAACCGCCTGCCGGAGCAGCTTCTACATATGGAAGGCAACTGCAAAGGAGGCACAGACAAACTGGAGCTGAGGTTCGGGGGTCTCAACGGCATTTCAAAATTCATTGATTGATTCATTGAAAATACATTGATTGCTCCTGTTGCGTTTGTCGAGTTGGAATCGCATTTGTGTTGAACCTTGTGGGGCAGTTGGTGGAGTGAGAACACAATGCTGTGTGCCCATTGGAAGGCCGGTCAAATGTTCTGTCGACTATTCTAGGACTTCAAGAGGACTTCCTGCGTCCCGAGGCGGTGAAGCATCAAGTATGAGCGGCGTATCTGGTGTGGTTCTGCTCGCGCTCTTGCTGGGCTCCTCGGGAGCTAGCTGCCCTCAGGGCTGCCTGTGCACGTCTGACATCCTCAACTGTGGCTCCATTGCTCTGGACAGATTCCCCAACCCCTTGCCGTTCACAGCCTCTGTGCTGGACCTCAGTCATAACCGGCTAACATGGCTGGCAGCCGGCAGTTTTGACGGACTCCCGAGGCTGCAGACGCTGCAAATCTCCCACAACCGCATCTCTTTGCTCAGTCCGGGTGCTTTCCACAACATCAGCGATCTCCGTTACCTGGATCTGTCCTCCAACAAGCTGCAAGTGGTTGGGAAGTACCACTTCCAGGAGCTTCGGGCGTTGGAGGTGTTGCTGCTGTACAACAACCGTCTGACTCAAGTGGAGAGCAACACCCTGATGGGACTCGGCAATCTCCGCAAGGTTTACTTCAGCCTCAACCAGATCACGGACTTCCCCTTCTTCTCAGTTCGCAAGCAAAGCCACCCCCACTTGGCCACGCTGGACCTCTCTTCCAACCGCTTGTTTCGCTTGCCGATGGACGACATTGTTCTTCTGCCGGTCATG
This sequence comes from Paedocypris micromegethes, assembly GCA_028031935.1. NCBI lineage: Eukaryota > Metazoa > Chordata > Actinopteri > Cypriniformes > Paedocypris > Paedocypris micromegethes. The sequence goes on along the minus strand of CM051495.1, from coordinate 33,138,238 downwards.
GTCCAAAAGGGACTGTTCCTGCACAACAACAGTCTGGAGTGCGACTGCTCCCTGTACCGCCTGTTCTGGCACTGGCAGCAGAAGGGATACGCGAGCGTGATGGACTACCAGGAGAACTATAAATGTGTCATGTACAGCGAGCCTCGGGTTTCAATCGATTTCCTGCGCTCCGCTTACCTCTTCGAGAACTGCACTGTGGGGAAGATGATCTCCCTCATTTCCCCAAAGGCGGACAAGGTCGTCTACGAGGGCGAACAAGTCAAACTCGACTGCACGGGGACTTTAAACGGCGAGGACCTGACGTACAGCTGGACCATTCCTCATCAGGAGAGCATCACCTATTTGATCCAGAACGGAACCCTGCGGCTCAACCAAGATGGCAGCCTGGACGTTCTCGCAGCTCAATCAGCAGATTCGGGGATCTATCAGTGCACCGCCATGGACAACGCCAGGATGATCAATGAATCCAGGGAGGTGAACTTGACCGTGGTGGCCCAGCGCTCCTCAGAGGAGCATTTTAGCACGGGCTACACGACTCTCCTGGGCTGTGTGGTCACCCTGGTGCTGATACTCATGTATTTGTATTTAACCCCGTGTCGCTGTGGTTGCTGCAAGCCTCCCCCTCCGTCACCGTCCGTCTCCACCTACGGCGAGAACCGCTGCACTTTGGCCTCCATCTTTGCGGCTCCCTCGGGTGCCGATCGGATCCGGAGCAAGTCTCAGCCTGACAGGCATGTGGTGTTCCTCGAGCCACTCATGGCGGGTAAAAACGGCCAAGCGAAAGCTGCGTTTGTGGTTGACCAGCCTGCCATTCAGTGGGACGTGGAGAACATAATCATCCGAGAAACTCCTGACTCCGAGTAGCCAATTCACCAAGGAAATCTCTCGTCTACTTTCACCAAACCAATATGTCTTGTTTCCCTAATAAAGCATTGTGATTGGGAGATTTAGAGTCACGGGTCGATTGATTTGTACGCTCCCGCTAGTACGCCAGGGAACTGATTTACTGATTTAGAGCAATTCAATTTAATACCACGTTTTATGGGCAATGCATATATAACATATCAATCATTTAAAACCCACAATATAACCTAAATATAAACTTCTCAATCGGTTCATCCAGACAACAATCGTACTCTCTCTACAGTGTCTTGCTCAAAAACTTTAGAACTCATCGGCCTGGGATTCAAACCTAGTCCACCACATTCAAAGTCCAACTCTCCACCACACTAAGATGTCAGTCAAAGCTGAAGTCACCCAAACTGAAGATCATGTTGATTCATCTACTTTCTCCACAGCTTTTTCAATTCCTGGGTCACAGGGAGCTAGAGCCAATCCCAGTAAATCTGGGCTTGAAGGCGGGGCACAAACTCTCCCGGTGGCCAAGCAGCCTATTGCTGAGCAGTTTCAATCATTTCAATAAAATGTAAATCATCAACAGAAGGTCTTCAACCGCGACGTGAGACCACCATATAATCTCGTGTCATTAGCATTAGCTACGGCTAATCCTTCAAATCGAGATGCAATTAAAAAACACAGTAATGGACAAAAAAAAAAAATCTCATTTTATTTCAATTTATGCCAACAAAAGTCAAATTCAATCGTGGCCTACATGAGTCAAAACGAAAAAGAGGCAGTAATGTCTGTTTGTCATCTTCGCACTTTGCATTAAGCAAATTGCTCTTTCATCACAGGGATGCGACGGGAGCGGATTAAACACCCCTGCCAGAATTTTCCCTCCCACAGCACGCCAGCTAAAAGCGGAATAGAAAAATGAAAAAGCGCCGAGGCAAAGGTACACAGTTAATCCGCGCAGCCCGTTTCCAGATGTGATCAGATTTATCCCCAGCAACCCACTTTCGCGTGGGTAATGCGGGAACACGTGTCCGGCGGGGTTGCTCGCGGTGGATCTCGCCGTTTTAGACACGCCCACAGTAACGAATTCGGTGCCAAACTCTTCAACGATGAATAAACAAACCGCTAGTGATGAGTGTCGAGCAAGAGCTGGTTTTTTTGGGATCACCCGAGGCCAGATTTGAGCAGATTACACTCCGGAGCAAGACTAGGTATTCTGACAGATTTCCAGATTTCATTTAATCCTTTAAGCTTTTTTTTTTTTTCTTGGAAAACAATAAAGAACTGCTTAAGTGTTTGCGGTCATCTTTCTGATGTACACTACAGTGGGATAGACCGAAACAAGTGAATGTATAGTACACCAGTCAAGAAATAATCTCTTCAATCAAAATCTAGAACGAAGATATTTTTTTATATATACGTGTACAGTATACGTATATATCCTGTTTCTACCTAAAATTAACAGGAAACCAACAAGTTCAAGTTCTGAGTAATTGTAAGGCGCAATTCACAGTTTTAACTGTCTCAAACACAATTTTACAACCACTGTAAACTTTCTGGTCTTTTAACATGCTCGTCTTTTGAATAAACAGACGTCGCCCCCTGCTGGCTCAGTAACAAAGTCAAAGAATCTAGAGAAGAAAAAAAAAACAACCAGAAAGGAAATGTACTAAAATTATAAATATAATCGTACAGAACATTTAATAGTAAAAGAAACACTCTTAACAAAATAAGGAACAAGCATTTGTCAAAGATAATGAAAGATCAGAAGCCTTTATATACACACACACACACACACACACACACACACACACACACAAAGCAGCCAGAATCACAACTCCGAGTTACCAACCTTGTTTTAATAGTCATCTGTACAACCAAGAAAGTAAAAAAACACACAAACAAAAAGAAAAGATAAAATGAATAATGAATTGATTTGTCTCTTTAAAAAAATATCGTCTGCGTTTTGCGCCTTGTTCAGAGTCAGCTTTGAAAACTCCAACGGAAAGTATTGACAAAAAGGAAAACATCGAAAGGCAATTACATTTCTTGGCAATATAAATATAGTGGTATGAACAAGGTTTCTCAAATATTTTAGCGCGTTACTGAAAAGCGAGCGTTTCTTCCCAACCCTACAAAACCATTCATTTCCTCCGATGGTGCTCCGGGTCTGTTATATACACGTGCCACACGTCCAGTTCAGTTATACGTATAATCTGGATGATAGTCCGACCACCCGCCCCCTCCCCGGCCCGGTGGATACCCCCAATTACACGAGGGCCCACCCCTGACCTGACCCCTGCCCGGCCTGGACCGCACAGGAAACTGCGGCATGCCCCGCCCCCGGAATCCCCCGCGCGTCACGTCAGGGGGCGTGAACAAGCCTCGGGGGTTGCCTCGGCACAAGGGCCCGACTGGAGCGCCAGGCACGGGTAAGAGTCCCCTAGAAGAGGAAGAGTCCAGCGGAGTTCTGCTGCCCTGAGCGGGCGAGGTCAAGCCCTCCGCCGCCCCACTCGTGTGCTCTTTAAGCAGGTGAGGTGACGTGTCCTCCTGAACCTGAGAGCCTCCGTTTTCACTGGTGCCCGTCCAGGCTCCATCCGAGGGCTCCGGTTTGGAGAATCCGCTCCTGTGCTGTGATCCCGCCATCTGCCCCCAGTTAAAAAGAGCGGGAACGGGGGGAATGGGGGTGAGGGCGGGGAACCCTCCGGCATCGGGGTAGGAAGGATAGGCGGCCTCATCCTGGGCAGCGGCGGGCGTGGTGGGGTTGGCAGCGCTCTCCGGTGGGGCAGGTGCGGGGGTCTGCTGAGAGGACTCGGGAGTAGGCGGGGCTTGGGGGAGGTGGGACGGCGGAGTGACGCCGGTGGGCAGGCTGGGGTAATCCGCCACACCCCCCGGAGAGGAGTACGCGGCGGGCATGGCAAAGGCGAGGGGCGCGGGGAAGGGGCTCCACTGGGCCGAGGCGGCACACAGGTAGCTCTGGTGGGGGTTGACTCCAAAACTGGACAGGGTGTGGTCCGTCTCGGTGCTGGCGCCGCCCTCGGGACAGGCCGGATTGAACCGGGTGAGGGCGGTTTCCAGCGCCGCGTAGTCGACGGGGTAAGTGGGCTGGCTGGAGAAGGCCGCGGGCTCGAGGTGCGTCCCGGCGTGAGGGGGCAGGAACGCGTCCGTCTGGATGGCGGTGGAGTCGTCGTCCGAGTCCAAGGACATGTCTTCTTCGTCCACCAGCGCGTCCGGCTCCACTGGGCACGACACGGACGGGTCAGGCTGAGGGGTCGTACCTGCAGTGGGAGGGGCCACCTCGGCTTCTCCGGGACGGCTGATCAAACACTGGAAGTCGTTGATGATGTCACTCATTCTCGCCACAATGACGCCGCTGCCTGAGAACTGGGAGACGGCGCAGTCGTGCTTTTCTGTTGAGGAATCGATCATGTCATCTAGGAGTGAGCGGTACTGTCTAGTGTCCAGACCATATCACTATTATATCATGGTGTTGGGGGGCGGGGCATTACATTTAGTGTACCTTAATTACATTATTTGTACACAAAATATGAATTCTAACTTTAACTAAAGACATGATCTTTTAAAAGTAGTAGCCCTGGTGTTTATTTGAAAAACGAGAGAGACAGAGAAAGAGAGAGAGAGAGAGAGAGAGAGAGAGAGAGAGAGAGAGAGCGAGCAGACAGACAGAGAGAGAGACATAGAGGGAGAGAGAGAGAGAGAGAGAGAGAGCGACAGACAGACAGAGAGAGAGACATAGAGGGAGAGAGAGAGAAGAGAGAAGAGAGAGGGAGAGAGAGGGAAGAGAGAGAGAGAGAGAGAGAGAGAGAGAGAGAGAGAGACAGAGACAGATGAGAGAGAGAGGAGAGAGAGAGAGACAGAGAGAGAGGAGAGAGAGACAGAGAGGGAGAGAGAGAGAGAGGGAGAGAGAGAGAAAGAGAAGAGAGAAGAGAGGAGAAGACAGAGGAGAGAGAGAGAGAGAAGAGAGAGAGACAGAGAGAGAGAGAGAATAGAGAGACCGAGAGACAGAGAGGTAGATAGAGAGAGAGAGCGAGAGAGAGAGAGGAGAGAGAGGAGCCACGACAGAGAGAGAGAGAGAGAGCGAGAGAGAGAGAGAGAGAGAGAGAGAGACAGACAGAGAGGGAGAGAGAGAGGGAGAGAGAGAGAGACAGAGAGACAGACAGACAGAGAGGAAGAGACAGAAAGAGAGACAGACAGCGAGACAGATAGACAGACAGACAGACAGACAGACAGATAGACAGATAGATAGATAGATAGACAGACAAACAGACAGATAGATAGACAGACAGACAGAAAGTCTCTCTCCTTCAAAGTCAAAGTCATGTGAAACCAACGTTTACAAACGTCTTTAATAAAAAATAAAAATAAGCAGAAACAGCTGGTTCTCGTTCTTAGTAGAGACGCTCTTAAAGACACAGTAGCTGCTCGCAGGTGTGATCTACTAATTCAGTCTGTTACACTGCTTTCTGTGATCGATTAGCAATGTCTCCGTGTCGTCATTAAAAGATGTTACGCTGCATTAGAGTGTTTATATACACGAATGTGTGAGGGTGTCCACAGTATGGCTCTTCACGCTGGCACTGGTGTGTGTGGTGTGTGCTTCTTCACCTGTGAGGAAGACGATGTGTCGGAGCTGTGTGTGCTGAGCTTGCAGCTTCACCAGACACTGCAGATCCGGCGCTGGTCGGGACGGCGTGTCACACTCGTGATAAGGGAGGAACTCCACCAGATGCTTCTTCTGATACGCCGTCAGCACATTCAGCAGATCCAGAGCTTCTGTGTTCAACCTGCCGGGGCTCGTCAGCATTAGTACTGGTGACGATACGGAATGATTGATCATTACTGAAGGTGTATAGTTTAAGTGTGAGTCACCTGCTTAGCTCCTTCAGCTTCTTCTGAGTCTTACAGTGCACCTTCCACTTCCAAAGGGAGCCCTGATCCTCCAAGAACTGAAGGAACGACTGCAGTTTCCCTGAAAGCACGGAAGAAAAACACTGATTTATGGACATGGATGAAATATTTTGCTTACAAAGTTGTGGGAATATCAGAGTGCTGCTAGAATCTGATAAACTAGACTGATAAATGACACGAGACTAGAGCAACACCTAAAACACGGATCGGACCACTAGAACCCAAAGCAATATAAAAAACATGGAACCAAACTAGACGACCACATAAACACAATATGTAAAACATGGAGTTGAACCAACAAACAACAAGAAAGAACCCAAAACCTCATTTAAACTAAAGCAAAATGTAAAACATGGAACCGAACCACAAAACTACTCGAACCGCAAAACAGACCTAAAACCAAAGCAATATGTAAAACACTAGACAAACACATGAACAAAATAAATAAAACGACACTTTGATGAAGTCTCTGCTGTGATGCTGCTCTTTTTATATGTAACATGTTACATTATTTGCACTTGGACAATAAATGTTCTTTTATTATTGATGTTTTTCAACTGATACGGATTCATTCTGAACAGAGCAAACCAGACACTGCAGGGGAACCACATGACAAAACCGCCCAAAACACTTCAAAATGCAAACTTTTAAAGATTGGTTGCAGAATGATTTGTGCAGCAGCAGCAGCAGCTCAGTCAGTAGAGCAGAGGGTTGGAAACACCAGATCATGGGTTCGATTCCCACTGTACAATTATTACCAATCTTAACACATTTTTAATGACATGAAAGTTGCTTTGGATAGAAGCATCTAACTGACCGTAAAAAAAAAACAAGTGCGGTATTGGGCCCAAGACACAGAAATGTTTTCTACTGGGCGCCACTGAGCTAGGTGACATGTTTCAGGAAAGAAGAAAAAAAAAATCACGAGAGGTTTAGAGGGAAAGCAAAAGAGAATACGAAAAGAAAAGGCAGAGAATTGCACTTGATCTGTTTGTGTTTAGTTTTTCTGCACTTTGCACTAAACCTACATTAAACAAATGATTTTCTGTAAAGCCACAATAAACGTTTAAAAACACGGACAACAACCTTCAAACATAATCCAAGTCAGAAAGTGCATTGCTTCTCCATCTACTCATATGCTTTTCCAGTTCCGTTGTTTTCATGAGGAGTTTCTGGGCCTGATGAAGCTGATGAAGTAACTCACCCAGTGTGATGCAGTCCGGGTTGAGAATCATCTCGTCTGACACGATCAGTCCACCAGACACAAACAGCTCGTTGTAAGTGCGGTTCTTGACGTCGTCGAGACTGTCCACTCCAGCAAAGTAAACCGTGGGCAGCTTCTTCAGACGCACCAGTGCCGGGATCTGAGGAGATCAGCAGGAGTTTGATGAGCGTCATGGCGTCTCGTCGAGCACAGGGTGAAGCTACAGACACCTCGTGAACGTGTGGAGCGATGTCCTGGTTCTGGATGATGATCATGAACTTCTGCTGACTCCTAATCTCCAGATAGTTCTGCGGGTTGCACTCGACGTTCCCCAGACTTTTCAGGTACGCCTGTGGAGACGACAGAGGAAGTGCTGAAGCCCAGGAACCACGCTAGACGCACGTACAGTGCCACCACAACTTACCAATGTCTTGACAAAACACGTCTTTGAAAAAGTTTTGTCCCACGATAGGAAATGTTCTCAAGCACGCGAGCGCTGTGACGAGAGGAAGAAGCTTCTCTATTTCATCAGTGCTTTTTGCATTCATTACTTTTTGCATCACTGGCTATAGCGTTGGTTTATCGTCAGTTTACAGGGATTTAAATAAAAAAAAAAATTGTTAAAAAAAAGTTAATGAATTCAATATACAATTGTAATACATAATTGGATCACCAGGTGGCAGCAATTAGTCGCCACATGGTATTTACATAGCAGTGACCACTAGGGGAGCTGCTCCAAAATTGGAGAAAAAAACAAAAAGAAAATGAGTTTTGGAGGTCTAGGTGGGAGAACAATAAAACATATATTCAAGTCTCTAGGAGAATGGTTGTCTGGTGGGTTTCTTGATGGCGTGGTAAATGTTTGTGTTAGAAATTTTAACCCCTTCCTCTTAAGCCCCTTATGTCTCAGGTGTGTCTAGAATCGGTAAACTAAACTACTTGTTAAGCTTTCCTTCTGGTACCTCGCATTAAAGGGATATTTATTCATCATGAGCCGCAGGAAAGTAATGGCGAAAAGTGATGAGAAGAACAACAGAAGTTGCTTGTCGATAGAAACCAAGCAAAAGATAATAGAAAAGTTCAGCTATCAGCGTCCTCGATCAGAATAAAAAGTGCCGTCGGAATAAAAACAACTAAGAGCGATCGCCATTCCCCGGGAACCTAGCAGTACAGTGACTTGCTCATGTGTAGTTTATAATGGTAAAATGACATGAGACTAAAGCAAGAGCTAAAACACGGATCTAGAGCGCTCAACATGAACCCAAAACCTGATCTAAAACCAAAGCACTGAACCAATCTAGACAACAACAATAACCTTTAAGTAAAGAAAAGTAAATAACCTCAAACAGATTTAAAAACTCTCGCACAGCCGCTCGACCCCAAATGTAAATCAACTGATTTTTATTCTTTTACTTTAGTACTCATTTGTGAATTTTCTTTTGTTAATAACTGTTATGTACCATGTTTTTAAATCACAGCTATTACGATAATTGAAACAAAAATGTGTCTGAATTTACAGCTGGGAACGAATCACGTTAAATGCGTCTCTACATACCAAATGTCGGCCTGACAAAACGAGTGTTGTAAGCACTAAAGTGAGCATCACCCACCCTGATCTCAGTGCACAGCTGGCTCTCCTCGTCTCCTGTCTGAATGTAAAACCTCACGGCGTTCTTCTGCACGATCTCCATCAGCGTACACAGAACGTCCGGCTGGATGTGCCCGATGACGTCGCTCACGCTGCTGGAGAGGGCCGAGAGCGAGGGCTCTGGGGGAATGTCGGGCACAGACGGGGTGGAGGTGTGACTGGCACTTCCTGTGGACGGAGAGCACAAGGCTGGACTCTTGGGATCCGCGCTCCTTCCTGCCCAAGCCTCGTCTTTGACCATTGCGGACGGAGGCGGTTTGGAGATGTTTGCGTGTGGCTTGGCTAGTGAAGCTGGAGGTCTGGCTAGCGGAGCTGGTTTGAGAGCTGCTGGAGGTGAGGGAAGCTGCGCGGACAGACCTAGAGGAGCCATCACTTGGTTCATCCTTTCACAGAAGGTGTTGAGGTAGCCCTGCAGAGGCAGCGGGGAGACGTGTTGGGAGATGAAGTGAGAGAAGCTCTTGTGCAGGCCACTGTCCCGCTCGTCTCTGCGAGGCCACGAGGCCTGAGGCGTGTAGACGATCCGCTCGCCGTCCATCAGCTTCTGGATGGCCACGCCCAGGTTGCTCAACTCCTTGTCCAGGATGAAGTCCACTGGATCACTGCTGGACTCCTGCTTCTCTCCTTCACTCACGCAGGCTTCCACAAAATCATCTACAATCATTACCAACAAAATAAGAACAAAAACGTAGAACTATTATGACTCTGCAATCAATACATTTTTTAAGTAATTACTGCCACAAAATCTATCATAATTACTTACAAAATACCTTTAGTTGGCCTGATTATTTGACCATCTCTACTCTTTAAAATCAGTTTTGAAAGCCAATCAAGTTTTGAAAGTCTTCACATCAGTTTAGTCCAGGAACTCAATCATGCAAAATCCACATTAAAAGCAGAGTTTGGGTAAGTTACTTTAATTACTACCCACTTATTACTTAATCAATTTGTATTTAAAATACAGTGGTGCCTCTCTTTACCAAATTAATTTGATTTGTGAAATAGAAATGTAGTAAAATGGGCCTCTTCTTGCATATAAATCCGATAATCCATACCGGAAAAAAGGTTTTTATAATCTCGTATATCGTAACTGCGTAATAAAATCTGGTAATAAACATCGGGTCAGCTGTCCCTGATGCAAGACATCTGTAATCGTGTTACTTCTGTGAGGGGTTTTTCTCTTTACTAATCGTGCTTGGAAAACCCCCCCCACACATCAGGACTCGCTTAACATTCTTGTCGCTACAACATTTTGCCTATGGTATCGTGAAATCATTTCAGAAAAAGAAACAATATTTTCTCGACGACGCCCTTCGTGAAAGTGTTACATTTTTGTAGCGTCATTCGTACGTGGCACCACTGCAGTTTTCTAATGGCGCTTTTCCACTGCATGGAACGGTACGGTTCAGTTCACTGCGTAACGTACCTAGTAGCAGGTACTTTTTTAGTACCACTTCGGCCGAGGTTCCAAGCGCACCGTACCGGTACTAAAACGTGACGTGTGTGTGTGTGTGCTGCTGAGCAGTGATTGGTCCGAGAGAATCGTCACTACCAGTGTCATCGGAGTCGCGACAAACAACACCAAACGCGCTTTGTTTAAATCAGTAGCAGCAGCAGCAGCAATAGCCACCACAGCACTATTGTTGATTCGCAGGAGTTTTTAGTGAAAAAAGTAACAACAACAGTTATTATTATGGCAGCAGCTTGGTCAGCCGATGAGGTCCAGACGTTCCTCTCGTTGATTGCAGAGGAGCGGATTCAGCGAGAGCTTGATGGGACAACACGGAACGAAAACGTTTTCCAGGAAGTCGCTCAACTCTTGGCCACGCACGGCTACGACGCTACCTCAACGACAATCCCGCCCACTTTGAGAGGTACAGAACCAGGTACAGTGGAAAAGCAAACAGAACTATGCCGTACCGAACCGTTACGTTACATGCAGTGGAAAAGCGCCATAATTACTGTGTCTAAAAAGAGACTCAATAAGTAACTTTACGAAATACTTCTTGAAATCCCTATGAAGCTCATTTAAGCTAATTTAAAATACATACTAGTAAAACATGAAATAGTTTTAGAGTTTTAGCTTTGCTGCCGTGTTTCGGGCTTCAGTAGAAACTCGTGCTATCGTTTTTGTTCACCGCGGGACATTATAATATCACAACATAATCACTTATTTAACCCTCTGGGGTCTGAGGATGTTTATGGGCTTCGGAGGTGATTTGACATCCTCTGATATTTGTACTTATTTGTACTACTGGTCAAAAAATGCCGTTTTAGAATTCAGAACAAGCTGTGCTTCAATATTATATGAGCAAAATTGATGCATGTTCTATAATTTTTTAGAAAAAAAAATATTATGCATACTTTTGAAGATTTTCGAAAAAAAGAAGCAGCTGAAATAAGGCCATAAAACCCAGACTTCATAGTCCTGAACACACTTTTAAGTGAACTAGTCTTGTAAGCTAAAGTGTTTACTTCACAAATATGTCACCATATTTATGTTGTCTCATTCACAGAAAGATTAAAATAGTTTACATTTGGTAAAGTCAGTTTTTGTGTGTCAGCACTGGTGTATGTGTGAGAGGGACAATGGTCATGAATATTCACGAACTTCACACCTGGAGACAAAAGACACTCCCCCTTATGCAAATGTCCCCCTGTCATTCACACAGACACTTCTGCTTCGTTGGTAAATTAGATTTCAGATCGTATGGTATCACAGCACAAAGCTGTCGGGCGCAGGCTGGTATACTGCGTGCAGATGTTAGTGTGAAGAGGCTTTATTAACCTGCGAGGAACATTTTCCAAGAGTGATTGGTCTGCTGCGAAGCTTCTGACAGGCGTGATGGTGGCTGGTCCACACCAGAGGAAGGACTGTACACGTCCACGCTGCTCCTGGGCGTCTGGTCCTACACAAACACAAGGAGACTTTAAGAGCAAGAGCAGGACACACTGACGTGCTCAGAGCAACGGGCCACACTTCAGAGAAGTCGTTGAGCAGATCTTCCTCCGTCTGGCGGTTCCGGAGGTCAAGGTCGTGGGGAGGAGCCAAGTCATAGGAGTCCAGGCTCTCGCTGAGCCGTCCAGACTTCTGGGCCATGAGTGTGTTGAAGATGATCTTGAGCAGGTTGTTTGCCGTTCCAACGCTGGAGTTTTGAGCCACGTTCTCCCGGAGGTCCGTGTCGCACAAGCCCATGCCCACTTTTGAGAAAGAGAAGCCATTATTTTCAGAATGGGAATAATTAAAAAAAAAAACTCTTTTTACAGTCTTTTTTTTTTTTTTAAATGACTTGTTTGTTTGCTAAATTACAATTCCCAGTATACTCATCAAACTACAAATCCCATCAATGAAAACGCATCTAACTTAGAAGCCCTTTGGAATTGCCCTATGGAGTCCGTCTCAGGTCTGCAAAATAAAAACAAGATTCACTTTTGCAAAGACTTTAAAGATAATAATAATAAATGAATAGAAAAAGATACAAGTAAATAAAATATCCTATGCTTCAATTTTCAAATTTTGAGTAACGCGTAAAATCATGAAGTGAAATTAGGATTATTTGTGTGTATAAAATACTTTAAAAAAAGTTATATATATACAAAAATGTAGATTTCTAAATGTACATATTTAATACACATTTTTAATATATATAAATATATTACAAATATATATTATAAATATAATTTTCAAATATTATTTTCTGAAAAAGTGAAAATTGCCAAAAACAAATGAATGAAAATGTATGACTCGTAAGTAAAATCTAAAATATTTGTGTGTATTAAAAAAATATGTTAATATATAATGATATATTTATACATGTATATATATATATCGATATATTTATATATAAAGAAATTATTTTCAAATATTAACTTTTTAAAAGGTGAAAAATGCGACAAACCACTGAATGAAAATGTATGACTCGTAAGTAAAATCTGGAATATCTGTGTGGAAAAAAAAATATATTTTTTATTTTTACTAACACAAATGTAATAAAAAATGTATTGAAAAATAAAGCAGGCCGTAAAAACAGTGTCGATGTGTTTTTCTCTGAAATTAATCCGATATAATAATAATAATAATCTGAAAGTAAAAATTGTCCTCTGGATAATAACGAGTAGGGAACATTTATGATCAAAGCCAACAGAATGAGGCGTTTGAAAGCAGCCATCCTCCAGACACGCACCTCTTCCCGGCGCTCCGTTGAACAGACTGCTCTTCAAGTATTTGCTGACGCTACTGGCTCCTTCCCGCTCCAGCTTCCTCTTCAGGGTCAGCGCGTCCAGCTCGTCCTCCCGCGTGCCCACCTCGTCTTTGCCCAAAGTCCGTTTGTGCATCTGAATCAGCTTCAGCAGCTTCTCCATCTTCTCCTTGTTGTACTGCCCCTGCGACATGGCCACGCCCCCGTTGGGCTGCGAGACTCCGCCCCAGTCCGACACGGGACTGCTCTCGTCCACCTCGGCGGGGGGCGGGGGCGGGGTCGAGCCGGGGTCAGGCCTGCTGTCCACCACGCCCTGCAGAAGAGCCTCGCCCGGCAGCTGGAACTGTCCCGGGCTGTAGAAGTAGGAGTTAATGGCGGCGTCCATGTTCTTGGGGCGGGGCGTGGTGTGCAGGGCCGTCTTGTTGTCCAAGTTGTGTCGGTATTCCGGGACGTAGAAGGTCTGGAGAGGCCCGCGCTCCTGCTGGCTCCTGAGGTAGTCCAGGGCGTGGCGCTTGACTCCGCCCGCCAGCTCTTTAGGTGGGTTGAGGCGGAGCTTACACAAGCCGTGGTGCAGGGCGGGCGTGAGCTGGTACAGGTGTTCCAGGACGGGGTCTTTGGGCTCCGGTGAGGCCCTGCAGTCCCGCTCGGCTCCGGGCCTCCTTAACACTTCAAAATAAAAGCACAATTAATCGCTTAAAGATCAAAATCTCGATTCCAACCCCACCCACACCTCGCCATCTTGATCGAATTGGTGCTAGAAGGAGTTTCGCGCGAGCAACTGGGTATGGAATCAGATCAGTGCCAAAAATATCCAACGTAAATTTTGAAGAAACGAATGAAAATGCTTCACATTTCCGCTCGTTTGTTTTTTTTTTTTTTCTTGCAATCATCACTTTTTCGTTTGAAACTTTTTTTCGCTTCAGATTTTTCGTGCGTTTTTTTCGTTTGGATTTCTGGTCCAAGTTTCACATGGGGGCGGCCCTTACTCTGATTGGCTGATGAGAATGTGATTGACAGTTGCTTGACCAGGAAGTGTGGGATGAGTTCAGCGAATGTACACTTTGACATTAACACCTTGTTTTTTTTAATATTAGTACACAAATGTAAGTGTTACTTTTGCACAACATTGCTAAATTATTGTGGTGGCAGATACTTCAGAATAATAGTACACACTGTTGTTTTGTTTCTTCACATCGAGATACTGTGTATGTGCAGTGCTCCTGATAGGATGTATCGTTTGTTTTAACAACTCTTTTAAAAATTCCGTGCTCATAATTCTCACTAAACTCCTCCCCCTATTCCAGTCAATCACATTCTCACCAGCCAATTAGAGTAAGGAGCGCCTCCACATGAAGCTTGGGTCAGAAATACAAACGAAAAAAAAAACGACCGAAAAATCCGAAGCGCCAAAAAAAAAACGTAAATGTGAAGGGTAGCTCATGTCAAGCAAGCGTAGCACGTTTTGCGCCCGTGTGTCTAGCTGAGCTGAGCACAAATCGTTTTGGGACTTTTTTGACTCCTTGCTCTGATTGGTCAAAGCCAACCCAACAAAGCAAAACAACAGATCCTGAGCTGAACATTGGCTGAAAGATTTTGCAGATGAAAAGGGTTATATATATTATTTTTATTATTATAATTTTCACAGCATTACTTTTACCTTACATCGCTTTATAATCAAATAAATGTAAGGAAAGATTAAGTGTAAATAAAGAATAATACGTGTTATTCTACTGCTGTTTGACAAACTGATGTTCAGGTTTTATTTTAACGATGAAAATGATAAAAAAAAAAAAAAAAGTACAGAATCGTGATCTTCAAACTAAGCAAATAAAAAAATCATGATTCTCATTTTTTCCAGAATCGTGTAGCTCTCGTTTGTTTATCCAGAATCGTGCAGAATCGGCCAATCAACACAGACTTACTCGTCCTTGAACAAATTCTCGGCTCTTGGAAAATAAACAGCGCCATCAGACCGCGCTCATGTCGTCCTCGCTTCTCTGCGCAGAAACGGCACAAACACAAATTTCAGATGGACGGCAAACGGGGTTAATTGTTTTATTACAGCGTGAACTGTCTCACCGTTGGCCTTGTGCAGCTGAGAGGAGGAAATGATGAACAGAAATCCTTTATCCGGCAACGGCTTCACCAAAACCTGGAGGAAAATCATTCATACAAACATATTTTTGTTATAAGGGACTGATTTTGTTTTACACAAAAATCAATTTTTGGACGGACTGTCGGCGCAACACATGGAGTAAAAAAAAAAAAATTGCGATGGAAAAGCGAGCTAAGGCAAGCCAAATTAACATTAAAACATTAACTACGTAGTCTTAACAGAGTTTTGACTTGTCACTGGACAGAAACTAGTCCGCTGTTTAATACATTTGTTACCGACAATTTGGAAAACGGAGAAAATAATTTATGAAGAGTTGATAAAAAAAAAATGTTCAATGTTAATTTGGCCTGCCATGGTTTTTTCCCCCTCTATTAGAAAAGTGTGCATTTAGTTTGTTTTTGTATGACCACAACAATGTTAAATTTACGTGAAGTTAACAAACCTCACTTGACGTCACGCCTAGAAAAAAACAAAATAAAATAAAAACGGCAACTGCTCACCATTCGTTCTTCTTCGAGCCGTTGCAGAATCCCAGAGACACTGTTCTCCGGTTTGTTCTTGCCTATCAGCTCGTACAGGCTGCAGAACATGCCGCACTTCAAAACTGCAAACACACGACACAAATGATTCATCTGGAAGATATGGTGACCGAGGCCTGACGTCTCGTACCTTCTTGCGAGCCGCTGTACGTTTCCCATGAGAGGACGCCTGGGATTTTCTTCCTTACTTGTTCGATGTGCATCGCCATATCCACGTCAAGTTTCTCGGGGCTGCGGATGACAGACGGGCCTTAGGAAGGAAGACTCGAGAGCTAAACAGACGAGTGAGAGACTCACATCTTCAGAGGAAGAACAGGGAGATTTGACGCTCGGATGGAGACTTGACACACTTCCTGCCCTTTGTTCACAAGCGAACCACTCCACAGTGTGTATCTCCGCCGAACTGCTCCGAATAGTTTCAGAAAACATTTGGCATCAGTGGTGAAACGATGGCGTGGAAAACAACTTCAACACTCACCTCTCGGTCCTTCATACACGATGCTGTTCAACCTACTGGAATGGAAAGAGTCAAGTGAATATAAAAGCCATGAACACACTAAAGGGTTTAAAAGAAATAAATACAAAATATAAATACACAAACAAGCATCAATATATTGTATTTTTCCACACATAAAAACATATCTATACACTATACAGGGTTCCTACACTTTCTGAAAGATACAATTCAAGCCCTTTTCAAGCACTTTCAAGATCCATGTTAAAGTTTTTTCAGCACCATACAGCAGTGGTCAAATTTATATTTAAAGTAGGGCTGTCAAAATTAGAGTGTTAGCGCATGCGATTGATTTTAAGCTCTTAATAGCTTTATTATTAACGCACATTATCGCAGTTACACTCAGTCCTGCGGGAGCCGCTGTTTGTCAAGAAGATCGAGGCGCTCATAAGATGACTTGTTTCTACACCTTTTCAAGCACTTCATTTAAAAGTCAAGCACTTTCAAGGAGTTGAAAACACTATTGTAATTCAAGCATTTTCAAGGATTTAAAGCACCCGTAAGAACCCTGACTATATATTTGTATATACAGTATAAGTATAGAATAATGTATATACACACAAACAGAAATTTATAATACATATATAAAGACACACGTAAAATCTTTCAAAAATATTCTTCTCGAATCCTTTTTTTTTTTTGCAGAAATTGACAGTGTGCCTTTTGTTCTGTTGTACGAATGAACAAAATCAATCTACTGACTAGTCACTATTACTTGTCGTAAACGCCGCTGTGTGTTAATTGGTTAATGACACTGCTTGGTTAAATTGGTTAAAAACACATAGGAACTGGTTAAAAACACATCTGAAGCGATTGAAACATTTTCAAGAGTCACCGCGTTGGATTGAATGCTAATTTGGCTTGCCACAATTGTATTTGTCACTAGCCTGATTTTCCATTCAGGAAATAGACGTTAATTGCTAGTGCGACCAGAGAAATTCGACCGATTCTGTATATTCTACATGTGGATAGTAAAGCAGTGAATGGGATAAACGACACACAAACAGTGTTTAGCTGTGAATAATCAGTGGGTAAGGTGAAGAATTACCTGTGCGCCGCCGTCACCGACTCTTTGCCTTTAAACTGAAAAGACAAGACGGCGTACGGCAGCACGTGTCGGGGCCTCGGCCGGAGCTCGTCAAACGCAAACTCATAAAAGTATTGCTGCGGAGAGACGAGAACAGGCGTGAACACGTCATCAGGCAGCGGTGAAGGCGTGAGGAGGAGATACCTGCGTGTGCTCGAAGGCTCGGTAGGATAACAGCGAGGTGACCTTGCTGGCGTTCTTGTACACGTGGCTGTCACACTTGGGAACCGGCTCCAGGTTACTCTTAGGAACATTCTCGAATATCGTCTTCACTCGACCCTGCACAACACAGGACGGAGAAAAGCCATGAAAGGGGACGTCACGATCACATTTACGCTTGATCCCACACACATTCCACATTTCATTATCGGAACATTTCCTTATTCTTGTCCTTTAACGACACGGAACACGAGCAGAAATGTCAAATTCCATTGATTCTTGCAGAACGTTTGTCGAATGTACGTGTTTTCGTGTCGTTAGTTCCACTGGGATCCACCAAACAGTTCGGTTCGCTTCATGAAGCGTGATTGGGAGACTCCGCCCCTTTTTATAGAGACAGAGCGATGATGTCACACTTTTACCACGTTGTCTGTAAAGTTTCGCTGACATTTGTTCACAAACATCAACTCTGACAATTTCTATATATATATATATATATATATATATATATATATATATATATATATTCTTCTATGTGTGTTTACTGCTGTTTCCAACCAGAAGACGACACTCAGCAAACCGTACACAGCAAACATCTACAGTTGAGGACAAATTGATTAGCCCCGCCTACAAAATAATTATCGTTTGATAAGTATTTAAAAAATTCTTCTAAACAGAGGTAATACTTGTGTCTTCAACTGTACATAATACTGTACCCTGGTATGTTTATTTTTAAATTATTATTTATTATAATGCTCTCTGACAACCTGATGCTCAGAGTTCTCAGAGCTCAGATTTTGAAAAAAAATCTTTAAATAAAAAAAATAAATAAATAAAAACATTCACAAAACATAAAAAGAAAAAACGGAATTTGACTGCAAGTTGAGCGTCACAGTTCTGGAACAGCATTGGCGTGTGATGAAGACAGGAGACGACCTTCGGACTCACCTTCATGACCTTAAATATGATTATCTCTCCCGTTGCTCCCACTTCGAATGGATTCATCTGTAACAAGTCGGAGTATTTGGAGAGGTAAACTCCTGCAAACAGACACAAAGCAGAGGAGTCAGGTGAGGACGGCCTGGGGAAGATCCTGTGAGGCCGAGTCTCCTGTATGTTTGCTGAGGTCAAATATTTACACTAACTATTTTGCTTTTGCGGCGGACGGACTCTACGCGAGCGGCGGGTTTGTGAGAAGCCTTTAGGCCTCAAGCATGGCCTGAGAATAGCGTGTGAGCAACATGTGTGTACGTAATTCACTGCCATTCAACACTTTGAAATGTTCTCATTTTTGAAAGAAAATCACTGCTTTTGTCAACGATTCTGGATCAAATGAGAATCGCAATTTGTTTTTTGCTTAGAATAAAGATCACGATTCTTTATGGATATTTTATTATTTTAAATATTTAACCCTGAAAATCAGGCTGTCACACAGCAATATAACAACACATATTATTCTTTGCTTTAAATCTACGACCGCTCGTTGTAGATCAGAGTGGCAGGATCGTATCAATGCTGAATTAAGATCGCGAGTGATTAGAATCGAGATTGCGACCTTTTTAACGATTAATCGTGCAGCTCTACCCTATACATTGCTAATGTGGTCAATAACTACTCTAGCTGTAAATGTCTGGTTTTTGGTGCAATATCTACATAAGTGTGAAGAGACCCATTTCCAGCAACTGTCACTTATTGTTTTAATGACACAATGTGTTTGTTAATTGTGTCAGAAGGATAATGGATGGTTGTTTGATCATGTTAGCACTACTGGAAGCTGTTTGGCTGGTTAAAAGCTATAAAACTGAACTTCCTTTCAGCAGGATGACAATCTGGTGCATCACTTCTGAGGCATCAAACGTTCAAAAAAAAACTTTCAAACTTTCTATTCACTTTACAACAATAAAAATAATAATTATAAATGTAATTTATAAAGCACTACATTTGCAAGCAAATATCAGAGTGCTACAAAAGGTAAGAATGGGTAAAAAAATTAAAGAATAAAAGATTTAGCAAAAGCGAATAGTAGTCCATAAAATACACATAAAACCATCTCATGGAGGACAATAAAGTGTGACTTTTCATAGAAAACCCAACATTTTGTAGGTGGCCCCAAACTTCTGAACGGTAGTGTATGTCTGCGTGTGTGTAGTGTGGTGTGTGTGTGTAGTGTGGCGTGTGTGTAGTGTGGTGTGTGTGTGTAGTGTGGCGTGTGTGTGTAGTGTGTGTGTGTAGTGTGGCGTGTGTGTGTAGTGTGGCGTGTGTGTAGTGTGGTGTGTGTGTAGTGTGGCGTGTGTGTAGTGTGGCGTGACCTTTGACAGGGGGGCCCAGATTGCTGACCCGTGAATGCCCGACAGAAAGGCCCTTCTCACAGATCCAGTGAACCTGAAAGACAAGAAAAGAGCAGTTTATTCGCTCTCTGTGACCTGCAAGTGGAAATCACACATCTAATACGGTTCTGACTGACTCGACTCTAAATCCATCATCTCACACACTAATGTACGCTGACACCTTGACCTACCAGTGAATTACTGTACACAATTCTCGAGACGCAACGTCATTTAAAATCTTGAGAAGTTTTTTTGGATGATGTCGAGAGCAGTGATGTCACAGACAGTTAAAACTGTGACGTGGCCTTACAAATGCTCAGAACTTGAACTTGAAGAGTGAAACCCCGCCCACAACACGCCCCCTACTATCACAAGGTGTAAACGGCAAGATTGGTTGTGCTGATGATTTTTCATTAGAAGGTCTGAGCTAGTGATGCTGAGAAGAGGAGGATGAGGAGCAGGGAATGATGGAGCGACATGAACAAGGTGTGTAGGACTCGGACAAACAGCACCAACGATCATCAAAGACAAACGTCTTCCGACATTCTTCATCTCCAGCCTCGTCTTCCTCAGATAAACAGTATAAAACGTCATTACATCTTCACCTTTGCTTTCTACCAGGCTTGTGTGCGATATCAGACACAGCGGTCCACGACTTACGAATGTCCTAGATAACGAAAATCCAGCGTAACGAAATGCTTCGCCACAAAAATGTCCCGAGTTTCTAAATATTTTGGCTTTACGTGTCTTTTTCTTACTGCTGGTGTGCATTGAGATTTATACACAACGTGTATTTTTCTCGTATTAACGGAAATCTCAGGGCTTTGATGGTGTTTGAGATTGTCCACATATCTTCATGTACTGTTCTTCTATAAACATCTGCCAAAGGAAAAATGCAGCAACTGCTATGTAACCTGTTTTTATTACATTTATTACCAATATTTTATCATTTGCAAAAAATGTTTTGTCTGAATTTAAAGTCATGGCACGATCTAGATGGATTACATGTAAAATGCGGCTAAGCTAATTACATTTATTGTTTTTAACGGTCACTTTTACAAACACTTTCTGGATCACATAGTCACTCTTTAGAATGAAACCTCAAACTGGACACTTTAAACCTTTCTGGAGTCACTTTTTGTACATGTTTGTATTTTACTCACTTCTACGTTATTAGTTCTATGTATATTTAGATCTTGTTTTTATCGTATTTCTATTCATTCTTTTGTATTTCCCCCTTTGCACACTTTCGTATTTTCGTATCTCCCCCATCCCCATGTTTAAATGCTGGAACGATCAAAAACACACATTGTATAATCTGTAGGTGACAAATAAAATTCGAATTTGAATTTCCGCCAAACGATACGTCTCTCAGAGCGTATTTTCAGGGTACGACTGTATTCGGAAAGACTTGTCCCTTATTTACCACCCTGAAACATTACCGGTGTGAACTGTTAGCAAAGGAGGAAAGTCATTTAAACGCGCCCGTCATTTGAAATTCGAACCGCAAAAGCTATGAAACTTCAGGTAGGTCACGTAACGCACCTTGTTTTTATCCGGCAGCAGGAAAGCGAAAGACTCGAGGAGTTCGGCCTCCGTCCTGCCGTTCTGCTTCATCTCTCGCTTCTTCTCGATGAACTGTGAAAAGCACGAGACGTGTGAGTGGCGCTCCAGAAGCCTCCACGCCGCCGCTCACCTCCTTCTCCAACAGCTCGTTGTGAACCAGCGACGCCTTGGTGTAGGTGAAGGTCCCGCGTGAGTTGGGGTCCAGGTAGGACGTGGAGAGGAGCTTCATGACCTCCTCAAACTCTCTGGAGTCTGCGAAAAGGTTCTGGAGGAGACCTGAGGAGACACGCGTCCATCAAAAACCACACCTTAACAAAACTAAATCACAACCAGCCGACAAAATACAGATTGTGTTAGAATGCCACCAGTGGACTGGCACCAGCGAGCCAGGTTCAACCCGGGATTTTTCCTCTCACTTTTTGTCTATGGGCTTTTTTTTTTTTACCTGGCCACTAAAGCTGCACGATTAATCGTTAAAAGATCGCGATTCCGATTCTACCCCTATACGATCTTAATTCAGCATTTATACGATTCTTCCGAACTCTCTGATCTACAACCAGCGGTTTCTGTCAGACCGCTCGTCCGAAACTCTGAGAAACTCTGAAATGAGTGAAGAAACACAACGGTAAAGTAAGTGCTATCAACTTCAACATTTTACTACCTGAGAAAGTATTTTATTCTGAAGTGTGTGTGTGTGCGTTTACTGCGGTTTAAACCAGAAGACGACACTCAGCAAACATCTACAGGTGAGGACAAAATGATTAGCCCCGCCTACAAAATAATCATTGTTTGACAAGTGCTTCAAAAGTGCTTTATAAACGGAGCTAATCATTTTGCCCTCACCTGTATATAATACTGTACCTTGCAATGTTTCTTTTGAAGTGTATTGGAAATTTTTTTTTCTTTACAACATTACTTTTACATTACATTGTGTTTCATTCCATTTATTTAAATGTAATGTATTACAAGTAACATGTGTTAATATATTGCTGTTTGACAACCTGATTTTTAGGGTTGAGCATTGAATATAAATAATAAAATATCCAAAAAGAATCGTGAAAAGAATCGTGACCTTTATTCTAAGCAAAAAAATCATGATTCTCATTTTACCCAGAATCGTGCAGCTCTACTGCAGTTCACTGGTCAGTCACTATCAGTATTAACAGCGACGAACAAGCGAGTACAAGGCGTCCATCGGTTTCACATATTCACACGTGCGCTTCCAGACAGTCGCAACTGTGAAAAGCAACACACACACACACACACACACACACACACACTGAACTTGAACTTGTTGAACTACAAAAACACTGCGAAGACTCCACGAACACAAAACAACAATATACAACAAAACACTGATACAAAATCATCTTCAAAAGGTCAAGCGATGATGTGACCACTTATGTGTCTGTAACTAAGACGACAGTGACAACACACACACTGAGGCCTACAACAACAACAACAACAACAACAACAGTCGTGTGTGTGTGTGACAAATCAATGCAGCTAAACGCACTATATTCCCCAGCATCCTTACATTAAACAGCCAAACTGTAGGATACATACGCCACAGTCCGAGATCTAACGCTTCCCAGGCCGGCAAAGCAAAGTGAAAGCCTCACGCATCACCACCACACGCTTGTTGCGGTGTTTGAGGCGGGAAAGAGAAGCTGAGGTGACCGGCCTGATGCTGACGAGCCCTGACAGGTGTCTGGAGGTTTCCCCCCCTCAGGTGTCCGGAGGTTTCCCCCCCTCAGGTGTCCGACACTTCCACCCAAATAAGCCCGCGAACCAACTCACCTGGTGAAACGCAATCGCGGGGGGGGTGACGCGTCCGGTCACGTGGTGCGTCAAACACACACACACACACACACACACACACACACACACACACACACACACACACACACACACACACACACACACACAAACACACACACACACACTGGCCAAGCACAACAAGGCGGCAGGACACGGCACGGCACCTTTTCGCTCCTTGATCTTCCTCGGGATCTGGAAGCTCCTCCTGGGCAGCTCGTCCGCGGCGGGAGGCTTGTGCTCGGGCCTGCGCCTCTCGGGAGCCTCCTGCTCGCTCGTCTGCCCGGCCTCGCACTTCGCGTGATCGCCATTTTGCGTGGATGTGGCCGTGCTGGCGGCTGACAACAACACCCGCCTCCCGCTCTCATCCTCCGGGCACAGGCCCTCGCCCTTGCCGCCGCCCTTGCCGCTTTTCTTGTCCGGGCCGAAATTGCACGCCATTTTGTCGAGGCCGCGGCTCACCGCGTCGGCTGACGATGGAGTTGTTTTCGGTGCCGCTTCACGGAGTAATTCTCCTTCTCAGCCAGCCTCCGCCATTATGCCTGTGACGTATGCCTTTCCCCACCACTGCAAAACTCTGGCGTCACTCGGTTTAGGCTCGGCTCGTCTGACGCCCCCTGGCGGCCCGGCCGTGAACTGAGCGGCGCAGCGGCGCGTGGAGGACTCCAGGGGGCGCTGTCTGTACACAAACGCCCGATGACGGACAGACGACAGGTGGGCGGCGGTCACCTCTTCCGCTGCCCTGCTGCCATATGTCCAAAGGCTTTTGAAATCTAAACAAATATTTACGTCATATGCGTATTACGATAGCAACGAAGTGAAAAAAGACTGTGTTGCGTACTTGCCATGTGAATAATCTATGAATATTCTGAATCTCTCTCTCTCTCTCTCCTTAATCTCTCACCCTTTACTGCTGGATTCCAGACGTTAATCTTATGAAAAAATTTTTTTTATTATAATTTAAAATATTATTTTAAACCTATCATCAGAAGATACAACGTGTGATAAAGGAAAGGTTTAAAAATTTCAATCACAAAAATGTACCACGTCACATTCAAGCAACCCACCAGACAACCCTTCTCTTAGAAATTAGAGCAAAAATGTTACTGTTCTCCCCTATAGACCTCAAAAACTATTTTTGAAATAAAAATCAGAAAAAATCATTTTTTCAAAATTCTGAGCGGCTCCCCTAGTGGTCACTGCTGTGCAAAAGCAATGGAGCAGTTAATTGCTGCCACCTGGTGATACAATTTTGTATTACAAGTGTATGTTTGAATTGATCAAGTTTTTTTTTTTCAACAGAATTTTAATTTAAGGCCCTGTAATCTGACAATAAACAAAGTGTATCACCAGTTTTTTTTTTTTTACCATAAAATGATAAAAAATATAATTTTTGAAATATTATTAACACATTTACAAAATATATTTTAGTTTAATTTAATTGACAGGTGCATATTTTACAACTGTACAAAAATATGATGCGGAAACACTTTTATGTAGGACCATGTCCAAGCAGATCAAAGTGACCTTTGACCCCAAAAGACACGTGAGCAAAGAAAAGGCCTATTGGAATTAGTAGATAAGCAAAGTAAAGTGAGTGTTTGTCAATTTGGCCATTAATAATAATAATGATAATAATAAGTGAAAATTGTGCTTTGCGTTATCTATACAGTGAAGGACTACAATTGCCACTGTGACTTTTACTTTGCGCACTTTGTCATGTTATTTTTTAATTTCATGACTACAATGTTTAAAAAGTCAGAAACATTATTGTGTCATAGCCACGCTACAGTTTTAATGCAACTATCCTTACCGCTAACGACCATTTCTGTCATATATTGTAAAAGCAAAAAATGGGAATACACAATAAAATACAACAAAAACAGTTCACTACTTTATTATTATATATTACTTAAGTTGTCTGTAAAAAGTGAAAGTTTTATCTATCATAACATTTACCAATATGTTTTATCATTTCTGTCATAAATACTTGAAAAATGGGAATACTAATACCCAAGATGGGGGCATATTTACCACTTTATACAGACACTTTCTGTCTCAGAAAGTGTTTGTAAAAAGTAAAAGTTTATAAAGTTTTAAAAAAAAAAAGGAGGAATACATAATAAAATACAACAACTACAATCCTGTATTATTATATTTTACTTGTGTACTATATTATAAATTGAAGGCATTTTTACCACTTTTTACACACACCTTCTGTCATGGAAAGTAAAATCACGGGCACAATAAAATACAACAAAAAGTTTGTTCTATATTATATATTACTTGTTATATATGTGCTATATTGTAGGCATATTTGCACTTTTTAAAAAGAGAATTTTTGGAAAAAATGGGAATACATAATAAAATACAACAACTACAGTTCTTTATTATTATATTTTACTCCATATATATGTAATATATTGTATATTGTAGGCATACACATTACTTTCTGTCTTAAAATGACTGTACGTTCATATATACAGTGAAGACTAAAGACATGTACAGTAAGAATCTGACAGTCACTAAACTCATTCCGTTAGACTGCCTCTACTGTAAATGTCGTACTCTTTAAAGCGTACATAGTCTTTGAGGCTTGTGGGCAGAGGGAGGAAACCGATGAAAACCGGAGCCCTCAGACGCAAACGGCCCAAACATTCCCGGATCTTCAGTCTGCAGAGATGCTTCAGGCGTCGTGGGTTTTCTGAGAGCAGAGAAGAACGTCTGAACCAGAGACAAGAACACCACAAGTGTTGATGGATCACTCACGCTGTATGGCGCATATCTCCATCCACTGCTTCTGCTCCACCAGAGCGCTCCTCAGCTTGGCGCAGAAGGTCACGTGATCCACGTAGTCCATCATAATTCGCACCACGTGGGCCGAGATGTGCTTGAGCCAGTAGACCGTGATCACCTCGCAAAACTAAACACAGTAAAATGATTCACATTTACGTTTGTTTGTTTTTTTTTGTTTTTGCTTGAAAACCTTTTTCTTCTAAAAAATGTCATCTAAAAATGTAAATGAATGTCAGATTTACGTTTTTTTATGGAAGAACGGAAGAACGGTTAATCTGTTATTGAAGGTTTTATTTATTTTTTATGTAACACTATTTAAAACCATAAACACAAAATAAACACAACCATAAACACAAAATGTACATAAAAGAATACTAGCATTTTATTTAGTATTGGAATCAGATGCCAAAAATGTAACACTTCAATTTCTAAGAAATGAAAATTCGAAAATGCTTCACGTTTACGTTAGCAAAACACCGTTTTTCTTATCGGCATATTTTGGTTCGAAACTTTGTTCCTCTTCAGATTTTTTTGTTTGTTTCGTTTTATTTTCGTCTTCTGGCGAATAAAATGGACTTCTGACACTAGCTTCATGTAGCTTGACCAACCCTTACTCTGATTGGTTGGTGAGAATGTGATTGGCAGCTGCTTGACCCGTTGTCAAATGTTAGAACCCGATGTGGCCCGCGAATCAAAACGTTAATGTAATCTGATTGGTTCCAGTTCAGTTTGGGCCGAAGAAGTGTCTCGACTGATCCGACTCCCTGTAAGTGCTAGTAAAACCACCAGCCTCACCACGACATCTTTAATGAGCGAGGAGCTCCAGCCCTCATAGTCGGCGGGCACGTGCGAGGCCTGAGCGTAGGGACAGTGGAAGCAGCGCTGGACGTCGTAGCCGTGATTGAGGAGCATCCGCAGCATCACCTCGTCCTTCAGCGCGTACTGCAGGGCGGAGGGGAAGTGGGTGGTGTTGACGCGGGAGTAGTAGTTGGCGTTGGCGCCGTAGCGGAGCAGCGTGTTGATGAGCTCGTAGTTGCCCAGGCGCAGCGCCACCTGCAGGCAGCTGATCTACACAGTCAGACCAGTGTCAGAACAACTGTGCTTCACATTTACCTTTTCACTTGCAATCACGTTTGTTTTGTTGTTTTTGCTTCACGTTTTTGTTTGAAACATTTTTTTTTTGCTTAGGTTATTTCGTTCGCTTGTTTTTGCGTTTAGATTTTTGACTCTTTTGACCTTAATCTGATTGGCTGAGAACTGGATTGACAGTTGCTTGACCAGGAAGTGTGGGACTAGTTCAACGAATGTACACCTTGACATTCACTGCAAAATGCTACAAAATTCTTCCTACAGCTCAGAAGTTCCTACACTGACGTCACTGCTCAGCTGTTCCTAGCTAGAGCGCTGCGCAAGCGCGTTAAAACACGTCAAAACAGAATACTAATGTAAATAACTACAAAATATAGTAACATGTTACGATTATCTTGTGTACTGTTATCCGTGTCTGTGTTCATTTAGTCCATATATGTTTATTCATTGATCCAACACTACAATATCAAAAGTACATACAGCAAAAGTACAGAATGTTTGTACGATCAAGTAGGAGAAGAAACGATAGATATAACGAACTTTTAACGCTCATGTAGCGCGAAAAGTATAGCTGAAGCAGAAAAAATCTGAGCGGAGAACAGCTGAGCAGTGACGTATGTTCTAACGCGCATGCTCAGCGCGCAGTGTAAGAACTTCTGAGATGTAGGAAGAATTTTCAGAACACATGAAGCTTGAGTCAAAAATCCAAACACACAAAAAAAAAAGCGCACGAAAAACCTGAAGCAGAAAAAAAATTTCAAACGAAAACGTGAAGCGAAAATTTTTAAAAACAAACATAAATGTGATTCCGTACTGACCGGGTCCTGGTTGGGCATGGCTCCGCCCTCCAGCAGCAGCCGGGCCGACTGGACGTCGTTGTTGGAGACGGCGAAGAAGAGGGCGGAGCGGCGCTGGTCAGGGTAGTTCTTCCTCACCCGGGGGTGCAGCATGAGGTTTGGGTCGAAGCCGGAGCTCAGGAGCAGCTCCACACACTGAGACTGAGCGCCCGCCGCCGCTGAGTGAACCGGACTCATGCCACTCGCCAAAATACACTCTCTCTTTGTCACGGGGATCAGATGCTCCAGCGCTCTGCACCCACACAGATTCAGAGGTGTCAAGTAACAAAGTACTTCCTTACTTTACTTAAGTAGAATTTAGGCTTATTTATAAGTATATAAGACTAGAGTTACTCTTTTCCCGCTTACTTTTTACATCTACTAAAGTGATTTCACTCTATGATCCGTTTTGCAAGCGTTGGATGTTCTCTGCCCTGATGGTGTTCTCATCGTCTTTGATGTTGATGTAGCATGTGATGACGTTAATTCAGTGAGTTTTATGACTAGTTCTTAAACCATGGTTAGGTAAGGGTTAGGTAAGGGTTAGGCATGCTGGTTTGGAAGGACAGTGCTTCACTAGTCAGATTGATCAGTGAAAAGGTCTCAGGTCGAAGCCCTGTCCGTATCTGGACTGCATTCCTTTGTTACTTTGTTCTGTAAATGAC
The DNA here is from genome assembly GCA_028031935.1 of Paedocypris micromegethes. NCBI lineage: Eukaryota > Metazoa > Chordata > Actinopteri > Cypriniformes > Paedocypris > Paedocypris micromegethes. Next base: position 33,109,894 of record CM051495.1, on the reverse strand, counting down.
CATAAATGAAAAACACACGGGGTCACAGACACACACTGACTCTCACGGAGAGAGCACAAGGTTCTCTGAGAGTGGGGAAGATGTAGCATCTCAAGCTCTTAGCTTAGCAACTGGAAAGGCAACACAATACGAGAAGATTGTGAGAGTAAGAGTAGGTAAGTAAGAGGCTTTTATTGTCACTGCATGTTGTACAACGAAATTTCTTTCGGTAGCTCCCCGAGTCCAGCAGCGATAAAAATAAATGGGAAACCAGCATGCAATACAATAAACACAATAATAAAGGAAAAATAAACAAACCAAAATACAAAATTAAATATATAAATATAAAAGTATGAAAGAAATATAAATATAAAAAGGCAATTGTGGGATCGATATACATGTAATGTACAGTATATACATGTGCAAATGGCAGAGTGCAAACCTGCTATTTACATAACTGTGTATGTTATGTAGGGAGGGGCGTGGCACAGGGGGAAAACACTGTGTGTGTTGGGATTGTTCTGTATCTTTTCCCTGATTGGAGCAGAAACAAATGGTTGTGTGTTTGTGTGTCTTACAGTCACACTTTTACAAAACTAAAACAACTAGTAAACAAAGAAGGCTGGTGCTCACAGGAGATGCCCGTGGTACGCCACCCGGTGGATGGGGAGATGCCCCGTGTGTGTGGGCACGTTGGGATCGGCTCCGTACTCCAGAAGAAGAGAGATGATGTCAGGGTTCCCCGACGCCGCCGCATCATACAGAAGCGAAGAGGAACCTTCACCGGCGTCAGGCTCGGACCACACGCTGCCTCCTGAACACACACACACTGTGGAAATGTGTTCCGTGCAAACGTTTGAATCCAATACTGAAAGATAATGTCGTCCATTGTTCTAGCTAGACTTGAATAGATGAGATGAATAGATAGACAGAGATGAATGGATGGACGGACGGACGGACAGAAAGAAAGATTGATAATAAGATAGATAGATAGATAGATAGATAGATAGATAGATAGATAGATAGATAGATAGATACATACATACATAGAAGGATGGACGGACGGACGGACGGTCAGAAAGACAGATTGATAATAAGATGGATGGATGGATGGACGGATAGATGCTAGATAGTGTTGGGTTTATTAAGCTTTTAATTAATTTATAATGATTTATTTCCTTATCATTTTCTATCCATATGTGCCTGAATGAATGAAAGATGCAATGTTCTGCTAACTGTCTAGAAGCTGAGGTTTTGCATAATGTCTGTAAATCTTTCACTTCGAAGCTTCACAACTCTGATCCAATCATCTCTTCACAATGCTCCTCTATGTAAGCATTGTGTAACTCCTCTCACAGCAACGAATGACACAGGTCGGTTCCTTTTCATAAACGGGCGTTTATTGTTTTCGTCGTCGTCATATCGTCCCGCGACGCCATTAATGGTCACCAAACACCGTATGCCGAACACCAACGCCGTGAAAACTGCGTTTGAACATTAACATGAACAACATTTAACACAAGTACAGTATACAAACATTGGCCGCTTGCCGGGAAAAGAGGAAAAACTTTAACAAAAGGAAACTTTGCAGAGCCTTGTTGCATCTGCACCATCAGTCCGTCTAGGCTGTTCTGAGTGACGTCATCGTTTCACGCAAATTAGGTGACGCAAACCATATTTACATAATGTATTCAAATAAACCTTAAATTAAATTGTGATACAAAACCAAAATAACATCAACAAAACCAGATGTCAATATAAAGGAATTATTATTAACAAAACATTTTTAACTAAAGCAGCAGTTACACATTGTCTTAGAACGTCTTTAAACTCATCTTGCAAGTTTATCTTGATAGATAGATGGATGGATGGATGGATGGATGGATGGATGGGTGATGTACAAATGAACATCCAATCAATCAATCAACCAACCAACCAACCAACCAATAATTCAACCACTTAATTATTCATTCGTTCATTCATTCATTCATTCATTGAACCAATCAACAACCACTCAATCAATCAACACAGATGTGGATTCCCTGCAGCACTGACCTTTCTGCAGCAGAGCTTCTACGACACTATAATGTCCGGCTTGGGCAGCGAGTGCCAGTGGAGTGTGTTGGCAGGCGTCGAGGGCGTTGGGGTCGGCACCAGATCGCAGGAGCAGGAACACAAAGCTGTCCAAGCCGAGGACGGACGCCTCGTGCAGAGCGGTGCGCTGAAGACTTCCTGTCTGGTCCACCGTGGCATTGTGACGAATCAGCAGCAGAGCCAGGTCGTACTGGTCATTCTTAACGGCTGGAAAAGACATGATAGCGTATAAAGAATATAGAGGAAAATCAGGAATATTATAGTATTTACACAAAACCAGGATAGAATGAGGTGGAAAGGGATGATTCGCTGTGGCGACCCCTGATAAGGGAAAAGTAGATAGTATTTACACAAAGATAAGCACAGCTATTTTCCAAATGTTCAAAAGCTTTGTGGGTGCTTATGTGCGCATATTTTAAATATGCTCATACATTTAAGCGCCCATTTTTTCCACAGTTCAAGTGAGGAGCAATCACAAATAAATGCGGCGAAACAACACCTAGCAGTGGCTAAATAACACTGGAATATAATACAAATAAATGTAGTTAAATTAGGCCAAATAACAGGGGGAACTCTGTTCTCTTTTTGTCTGTTTGCGACTTACCACTGGAAACTGGAGGATGCTGTACTACATTTAGAAATAATATTTAATGATCTGTTTTCATCTATAATTCAAGTAAAAGAGTCACAAGTTAGGTTTGTAAAAAGAAGCATTGTAAGGAGAAGTGGTATTTACGTGAAGCACCCATGCTTTTTTTTTTTTTCTTCCCAATTTTAGTGGCTCAAAAACTAGTGGTTTGCTTATAATCGGCAAATAAAAAAATGCACGTAACTGTAAGTGCACATTTTTCCACATTTAAAGTGGTTTATGTCACAAAGTCGAAACGTGAACGCAAAAATGTAACAAAATGGTTTATTATTTTTTTTTTTACATTTTTATTTTGTGCCCGAAAAATGTCCGCTTATATTGACGTAAACCCGGTGATTAAATCTCCTTCTGATGGACGATTTTTGACCAATCCCAATGCTGAAAATTCGAGCCGGACATTTCAAATGAAAACTCCAGTGTTCAAACCTGCCACCAGGGTGGACTCCTCCTCATCGTTCTTGCTGTCGGCGTCACTGGCGTTTTGGAGGAGGAAGGTGGCGTTGTCCCGGAGACCGTGAAGCACAGCCAGAAACAGCGGCGTCTCTCCTCTCAGCGTGCGGCACTGGCACGAACCCTGCGCAGATGCTGCCTCACCAGGAACACATGATTATTTCACTTTGTTTCTACTGTTGGGACATCACATTTCTCAGCTGTGGGACAATTGAAGGCGTTTTCAATTCAGTTACATTTTCAACTGTGGGACTTTTGGAAGAACGGTCGGTGACATCTCTCAAACCTGCGTAAGTGATTTCCAGAATGTTTCTGTTGTCTTGAGCCGCCGCCTCGTGTAAAGGTATCCAGCCCCGGTGGTCAGCGCTAGACAAGGCCTCCCCACAGCGGACCAGCCTCTTCAGAGCCTCCTCGTTCCCTGAGGACAACAGTCAGCATTACTGTGGAAACATCCGTTTATTACCAACCCGCTGCTTGCCTGCTTGTATGGCGGTGAATATCTCCTCATGGTCCACGCCGTCCAGTGGGTCACTTTTGATAGAAATTGAGGAAAAATGTAGCAATATTTTTCAAGTTCAAGTTTATTTATATAGCGCTTTTCTTAGTCTGAGACCAACGCAAAGTCATATAAACTTGCTTTAACTTTCATAAGAAATCGAGCAAAAATTTTGCGATATTTTACAAGTTCAAGTTTGTTTATATAGAGCTTTTATTAGTCTGAGAGCAAAGTGGGTATAAACTTGCTTTAATTTTCATCAGAAATCGAGCAAATATGTAGCGATATTTTTCAAGTTCAAGTTTATTTATATAGAGCTTTTCTTAGTCCGAGAGCAACGCAAAGTCGCTATAAACTCGCTATAACTTTCATGAGAAACTGAGCAAAAATGTAGCGATATTTTTGACGTTTCATCGGATGGGTTGTGGAAGGTGGACTGGGCTTTACCTGCTGGGGGAAGCAGCGTGTTTGTTGTGCTCCAGGAGACTCTGCTCAATCATGTACTGAGTGGCTTCATCTTCATCCCAGTCATCCTCAGCGGCCTCGTAAAGCTCCATCCTTCATTAATCCAGTGTTTGAGGATCCAAAGTGAACGATCTTGTGTCCACCTTCTTGAACAGTATAACCTAAAGAAAAATGAATAGTTTAATTATCATAATTTTTCATCAAAAAACACTAGAGGAGTAAAAAGTACCTGAAACCATACTTGTGTAAAAGAAAAGACACCTTACTGTAAACATTACTCTATTACAAGTCATCAAGAAGTCTTGAATAGAGGTCGTAAAGTATACAATTTTAAAAGGTCTTAAGTTTTTTATTTGTACTGAATTTAGGTTTTAAAAAAAACAACCAGAAATGTGAAAAGCAAGATACTCTTTATTTATAAAGTTCCTAAATATTTCTAAGATTGAAATTAAATTGAACACCTCAATGTTTCAAAATGGCGGAACAAAATAGATTACAAGAAAAAAACAAAAGGTCAGTCTCAGTCAAACTCAAATGTGCAAAAAAGTGCGACCACTATTTCACGTGATTTATCTGATAACCATCATCCAGTATCTTCAGCATCCTGCAGACGGCGATATCACCTCATCCACCCAAGAAATTAACCGCGGTAGATAAATATCACAACGTAGCAATACATTGTAGTAATAACAATACGTGTCCATTCAAATGTAGTGGAGTAAAGATACAGATACTCAATCACAAATGTAGCCAAGTAAAAGTTTTTGATATTCAATACAAGTACAAAGTAGCTAAAATACTCAAGTAAAGGAACAAAGTCCATATACTCAAGTACTTTACACCACTGAAAAACACACATTTAAGGCTAAACGTTTTTACGAAAATCTTTATTTACAGTTTACAGTTAAATAGATATTTACAGTTTCTTTATATTCAGAAAGTCTGTTTTACTATAAACCCTCGTTTTATTTTCCGAGGGTGAGACACGGATCAGAGTTTCTATAATTCGAACAAACAACGACTTCAACAAGCAAGTTAGTCACAGCAATCAAATAAAAACTCTTTATTATGTAACTACCGTAAAACCTCTAATAGAACGCCATCATGACGGGTTATACGCTATACGTCCACTTATCTTTACAGAATTATAGACAATGCTTGGTCTGCTTGGGTCAGTCAAACGCTGGATCTACCTTGAGGAGAAGTGAAGCAGCAGGAGCAGTGGTCAGCGCAGACTCTGTTACGCTCTCACGTCTATTTATATTCAGGCGGATATTAATACGCACTCATGTCATGTGACCCGGAGCAGCCAATCAGCACCAGACTGACCCACTGCAACTCTAGCCTGCGGACAGCTGCTGCTGATAGTGTTCACCGCCAAAACACACAGCGCAGACACACTCTGACACGCATTTAAAATATATATATATATATATATATATATATAGTGACATAAAGCTCAGTTATTATACTCATCAGCATTTGAAAAAAACACTTTGAAAAAATACACACAAGTATTAGCCAACATCGACATACGTACATTTATTCACGTAAAAGTGTACATATACACATACATTTATTCAGTGTATTAAATGTGTATATTGTGGCGATCCGCTGCTGTGTGCTGTGCTGAAGCAGAGGTGTGAAAGAGGTGTGAAAACCCAGCAGGGGGTGTGGAGTCACAGCAAGGGGGGTTAGCCCAGGGATTACCCACAAATCCTGGCGGTTTCTGTATATTTGTGTATATAAGTGTTATTTTTAGTGTGTAAATGTTTAATTTATGTCAATCTTTTTGTATCATTGTGTTGTGTGTAATGTGGGGTTCATGTGGGTCTATTTTTATAACTGTTTGGTGTGTAATGGAAAATCTACCATTGGTGTAGTGAGTAGCCAGAGTAGTGGCCTGGCTACTTGTCCTGTGTGTTTTTAAGTAGAGTGTGTGATTTAAGCAGTGCTTTAATAAAGACCACCACCTCAACTAAGCTGTCTCTGTGTGTGATGTCAGCAGATACTCGGGGTCGTGCGGTGTATGGGACACGAGTATCTTGAAGGCATCAGCGCTCTTCGGGAAAGCCAACGCCACCCACGTAAATCGTTACAATATATTAATGTAATTACAGAAATAATTATGTACACATAGGTGTATTGTAATTGCAACTTTATAACTAGGTAGCTGTAACAGAAATAATTGTAATTAAATGTCAGCTTCTAAATGTTGATAAAAAAAAAATAACTCCGCCTTTGACACGCCTTCATGAGTCTAACGTTACAAACCCCGCCTCTTCGTATTATGTCATGGCAGTCTTTCCTGGAATGAAACTGTTATATCAGACATTTTAATGAACCAACATTTTTTAAATATATTAATAACTTTATTAATAATATGAATAATATTATTACCGGTGAAGATATATTATTATTATAATTACTAGTAATAAATGAAAAAATATTTTTATAGTCTTCTGATGGAAAAAATAGTATATTATATATTTCCTAAATAATTCCTGATATAGTAAAATAAATGCTTACAGTTTCGTGAGTGTGTGTGTGTGTGTGTACTTGACAGACAGACAGATCTCACTCACTTCACACTTAATTCGGTTTAGAAACTTAATAGAACACAAGGTGGCAGTATTTCCACAATGACGTTCCACAGACATTCATCGCTATTTAGAAGGAAAGTGAGGTAATGGCAATATGGCCACTAGGGATCGTACTGAATTGGCGCTCTGCATTTATCCCATCCAGTGAAGTACACATACACAGTGAAGTGAAATATTTTGTCATTTTTTTTTAATCAAAAACCAAAAAAATTGTTATTTTGTCATTTTTTTAATTAGAAAAATGACAACCCACTGGGGAGAAATCTTGTAATAAATTACTTGTTTTTTTGTTTAAAACTTCGTTCTAAGACATTTATGAACACAAAGAGATGGTCTACGCTGCAAATCATCACGTGTAGAGAAGGTTAAAGTAGGTTTGCCAAATGTAAAAGATGACTGACATCTGTCACTCTGCACGTGTCACGTCAAGAACATTCCAGACAAGAGAACAATGGCCGACTTGGCTCTGCGCTGGTATACAATAAACTAGGTAACAATATTAATAATAATATAAATTACATCTTAATATATCAATGAACATATTATTCATAATAGGAAGAACTGTTTCTCTTTTTTTTAATTGCTATGAAATATTTTGCTTTCAGTACAAATCAAAGAAGTGGGTTTGAATATGTAGCATATTTGTTATTAAGTGTGCACTACATCTAGGTCATGCCACCATAATCTTTAATTCTGCTTTTAAAGAATTCCCACTGTGATGTTTAGCTCTGACAGATTTCAAACGCTTATGAATATCGGCTCGTCAGAAGACTGTCCAGAAGGCAATGCCTGTGTGAGAGATATAGAATAAAAGAGAGAGAGAGGGTGAGAAAGAGAGAGAGAGAGAGAGAGAGAGAGAGAGAAATAGAAGAGATGGAAAATGAGAGGAGAGGAGAGAAAGAGACAAATAGAAAGATAAATAATATATATAATAATTAAATATAATATATAGCAATAGATAAAGACATAAAAAAGAAAGAAAGAGAAAGAGAAATAAGATTATTAAAAAGAACATTTTGGAAAAAGAGAGCAAAAAGTAGGAGACAAATGGAGGGAGAGAGACAGAGATAGAGAGAGGGGGGGGCAGAGAGGGGGTAGAGAGAGAGAGAGAGAGACAAAGAGAGAGAGAGAGAGAGACAAAGAGAGAAGAGAAAGAGAAATAGAAGGTAGAGAGAGAGAGGAGAGAGAGAGAGAGAGAGAGAGAGAGAGAGAGTGAGGTAGAAACAGAGGAGAGAGAGAAATGGAAAGAGAGGGAGGGAGAGAGAGAAAGAGAGAGAGAGAGGTGTGTGTGTGTGTGTGTGTGTGTGGTGTGTGTGAGTGTGAGGGAGAGGAGGGAGCGAGAGAGAAAAAGAGAGAGAGAAAGAGAGAGAGAGAGTGTGTGTGTGTGAGGGAGAGGAGGGAGAGAGATAGAAAGAGAATCAGAAAGGTAGAGAAGGGAGAGAGACAAAGAGAGAGAGAGAGAGAGAGAGAGAGAGAGAGAGAGAGAGAGAGAGAG
>CM051495.1:33070253-33101641 GCA_028031935.1 Paedocypris micromegethes | reverse complement strand
GAGAGAGAGAGAGAGAGAGAATGAGTGAGGTAGAAACAGGGAGAGAGAGAGAAAGAGAGCGAGTGTTTGTGTGAGAGAGAGAGGGAGAGGAGGGAGAGAGAGAGAAAGAGAAAGGTAGAGAAGGGAGAGAGAGAGAGAGAGAGAGAGAGAGAGAATGAGTGAGGTAGAGACAGTGAGAGACAAGGAGAGGGAGGGAGAGACAGAGAGAGAGAGGGAGAGAGAGAGAGGCGTAAAGGAGGGGTGCAGGAGCGTGTGAGAAAGCGAGTGAGTGAGCGAGCGAGCGAGAGGAGAGAAAGGCTGCAAGAATGAAGGCTGCGAGGCGAATGACGCATGATTATCTCCCTCCTCTGCTCTGATTGGCCGCGCCGGCCGCCCGTCACAGGCAGCAGGTTTAGGGATGTGAGCAGATTATCAGACAGAGCTCGTCTCAGCAGCCTCGCCACAACAGTCTCCATGGCCCAGCACCACCTCCTGCTCGCTCTGTCCTGCTTCTTCTGCCTCCTCGTCTCCCTCTCGTCGCCCTTGGACCAAGTGCCTGCCATCCTGGACGGGAGGTAAGAGCTGCGCTGTGGGGTGAGGGGGTGGGGAGGGGGGCGAGTGTCACGCTGAGCTGAGGAGAGGCTGTGGGAGATGCAGCTCCAGCATCTTCTGCCCGGGAACCGCTATTCAGCTTGGGGAGAAGATGCTGGACCCTCCACGTCCGCAGCATCCAGGACGCCGTCCCGAGACACGGCCATGACAATGGGACGGCAGACAGACCCCCATCCGGCGTCTAGAGAGGAGTCAGTTTACAGATCCTTCTTCGCTCCCAGAAGAAGCCGAGGAAGGAGGTCCAGGCCTGGATGGGATCTAGGGATTATGTCTTCTTGTTTATCGCTGTTAGACAAACTTTAGGGTGGCTCGCTAATCCTTGGCGTGAGTGAATTTAAGGAGGGGGGGGGGGGCTGTTGTTGACCAGCACAAAATCGTTCTGAATTAAATCAGTTTGGAAGAAGAAGGGATGGGAAGGAATGTTCTGTTTGCCTCGTCACTTCACAACAGCAAAGTGATTATACAGTCGAGCTAATTCGTGATATATTTCAGCCTGATTTAGGTTCCAGAATGTCCAATTTGACAAAAATCCCGATGAGTTAATGTGGGAGTGTATTCACACCCATCAGTTCTTTGTCGTCTTGTACAAACTGCAGCGATGGTAAACAAGCCTCCAGCGTGTCCGGCCCCCCCGAGACGCATCTAAATCTGGGGATTGAGCGAGAGAGACGCAGCACAGAAGAAGAGGAAGGAGGTCCAGGCCTGGATGGGATCTAGGGATTATATGTTCTCGTTTGTCACTGTCGGACGAACTTTAAGGTGGTAAATTGGTGGTGGTGGTGGTGGTGGTGGGGGGGGGTACTGTTGTTGACCAGCACAAAATCATTTAGAATTAAATCGGTTTTGAAGAAGACGGAATGGGAAGGAATGTTCTGTTTACGTCGTCACTTCACTTCACTTATACGGTCAAGATTTTTTTTTCAAGCTATTTTGCGATATTTTACTGTATGATTTGGGCATTTTGACAGAGGAAAAATCCCGATGAGTCAATGTGGGAGTGTATTCACACCCATCAGTTCTTTGTCGTCTTGTACAAACTGCAGCGATGGTACACAAGCCTCCAGCGTGTCCGCCCCCCCCGAGACGCATCTAAATCTGGGGATTGAGCAGGATAAGAGCAGTGATGCGGGCCGTGGAAAGCAGGAGGAATCCTGTTAAGCCTCCAAAAGTGTCCGAGAAGTTAAAATAACTAGATCAGTGGTTCGCAACCTTCCGAAAGGATGTCGAGCAAAATCAACGTCTGTAATCCCATCAGGAGGAATCTTTTTATATACTCGACGTTGTTGGTCTAAAGTTAGCGCGCTAGGGGGAATAACAGAAATAGCCTCATGAATACAATAATAAAACAGAATATGTTAGAAACAAAACACCAAACCGTATTATTCGGACTATAAAGCGCACTGGATTATAAGGCTCGCCATTAATAAATGCCTGAATCTTGAATTTTTTCCACACAAAAGACATTTTTGGGGTATTTTTGGGTATTTGGGAGACTCCGGCGGGAACTAGACTTTTTTCCACACAAGACAGTTTTTTCTGGATTTTAAAGAGCATGGTCAATTTTTACAAATTCAAGTGTGTAAAATACAGAAAACACAACAGAATACATTGAAAATTGAAAATACAGCAAATTCCAGCAGAAAAACTAATACCCAACGTAAAAAAATATACAATGGATCCTGGAATTGTACAAAATGTGGAAATCCACACAAAACATTTTTTCCAGTCAATTTGTAAACATTAGTGTGATTTTAAGTGGTTTTAAATCAATGAAAACCAACAGGAAAAAAATTCAATAGTGAAATCTGGAAATCTACAAAATTTGGAAAACTCCAAATCCTGGAAACATTGTTAAACATTTGTATGGTTTTAAGCATTGTTAAACATTTGTATGGTTTTAAACATTGTTAAACATTTGTATGGTTTTAAGTTCGCCGAATAGACAGAGAAGTAAGGCAGACGCAACAGAATACAAACAAATGCAATAAATACCAACAGAAAAAAAATGTAATAGGGAAACATGGAAATCTACAAAATGTGAAAAAATCCGGATTCTGAAATCTAGCGGCAACAGATTTTTTTACCGTCATTTTTTAGACATTTGTATGGTTTTACGTACACCATATAGTCCTGAGAATCAACAGACGCAGCAGAATACAAACAAATGCAATAAATACCAACAGAAGAAAAATGCAATAGTGAAATATGGAAATCTACACAATGTGGAAAAATGCAACGGGATCCGATTTTTTTTTCGTTAATTTTTAAACATTGTTTAAAATGGTTTTAAATGCGCCATATAGTCCCGAGAAATCCAGCAGGCGAAACAGAATACAAACAAATGCAATAAATATCAACAAAAAAAAAAATGTAATAGCGAAATCTGGAAATCCACAAAACGTGGAAAAATCCGGATCCGGGGTGTTGCAGAGCGGTGACAGTGCGAGCGCTGCTGTTCATTACACAAATGCTCAATTCAGCAGTGAGACTACAGTGTCCAGCCGTAACCAATGACAGCGGCGCAGTCCTCAGCTGCTGACCTCACTAAACTGCCATCACACACACACACAGTTTGCCACCTTTCAGCCCTGTTTTAAGCTCAATGTGTGGTTCCAGACTGGGCATCTGTTAGACTGAGCGCACGGCCACTTTGATTGGATTATAACGTGACGGCGAGTCAGAACGGCAGGTCACAGTTGATTGAGCGCTCACTTCCTGTGTAGTAATCCGTTTATTACGCTCATAACACCGGTGTTTTCCCATGTTTCTCTGATCTCATGAACGTCCACAAAGCTTCAGGAGGCCCGAGAAGCACTGGCCTCCGCCGGACACGGGCCTACAGGCTTCAGCAGCTTGTCTGCCAAGCTCATTATGGTCCTGATTACAGATTTATTACCGCTTCATCTCGGGATAATCCCGGCAGATTCGGAGTAAAGGTGAGCTGAGATGTGCAGACACCTTTGACTAAACGTCTCGTCCCGAGACACTAATCTGGAGTGAAGATGTCAGGCTTGTGTCCACCGCCTCGCTGTGGAGATCTGGCTCAGCAAAGTGAACCTTTCTCTGGCTTCATCTGTGCTTCCCTCTTCTTGCTCTTCCAGCTTGGAGGTCTCTGCATATCAAGCTGTGAGAATCAGAACAGGTGAGTAGATCTGCGTATGGATTCATGTGTCACACGTGGAGAAATGTACGCGTTGTCTTATTATACTGTTTATGCGTTTATATATATATATATATATATTATGCACATCTACTTTCCCAGTAGCTCAGTCTGTGGAGCACAAGGTCATGGGGATTTTTCGATTTCCACAGAAAGCTGGAAAAATTGTTGACTTGTAAAAATATTGTAAAGTCGCTTTGGATGTAATGTTTTGTAAAGCGTCTGCAAAATGACTGTAAAGTAAAGTAATACTGCAGATATCAACACAAACACGCACAAACACGCACACACACACACACACACACACACACACACACTCATTTGAAGTGTATTACAATAATGTATATATACCATATATGTGTCCATACATAATGTATATCAGCAGCACTGCTAGAAGTTTTGGGCCTTAAGACCAAAAAAAAAAAGAATATGGTAAAAAAAATGAATGTATGTCCTCACCCTATATTTATGAAATACACTATTAAATCATCAAATACACTATTAAATCATCTACTACTCTTCTTCTGTAATATACCATCTGTTTATAAATATTAATATATATACCTTATACACGCACACACATCCACAAATTGCATATCATAAACATGTATAATTATAGACACTCACACGTGTATACATAGAAGTTGCATTCAACATATATATGTAATATATATATATATATATATATATATATATATATCTAAATAGGTACGTTTTGAATGAATTACATGTAAATACTGTATCACACACACAAACATATGTATATAGCTATGCGCGTATGTGTGCGTGATTGCCTTGTACTGTATATACATTAGAGTTTCTACAACCAACTTACATCATCTTCTTGCTCTCTCTGGGAATCAAACCCATGACCTGATGCTTCAAACACTGCAGCTTGAGCCACTACAAAAATCTAGTTTAAAATGTTCAATTTATATTTTACTTTGCCCATCTCATTCAAAATCAGAATACTATTAAATCATTCTGTAAGATACATCTGTTTTAAACATGTAATTATATTTGTAGAATTTTTTTTGTATCAATTGTAACAATTGAGCAACATTACACAGTAGGACGGTCAGAAACCCAACAACAATAGATAAAATATGCAAATGTACAAAGACTCAACAAAAAAAAAGCTGCTAATTAAAAAAAATGACAAAAAATTTTGTAGTAGACAACGTATTTGTCTTAGTAGACAAAATATTGACTTATTGAATGTAGAGAAGTTATATATGTATATGTGTATTTATATATATATGTGTGTGTGTGTGTGTGTGTATAAACTTAATATGTTAACATTACAGATTGCATTATTACATTATTACATTAACAAAACTGGAACAGCGATGTTGAAATGACTGATGCTGAGTGTCTTGTGTCTGGTTGTGAAGCTGCTGCAGACGGAGAACAAGCTGAAAGCACAAGTGCCTCGCACCAGGAGAATCCACTCCGGAGAATACTGCAGGTACAGTCAATCTCATCCCCCAGCATGCACCACAGCGGTTATAGGGTGGAGAAACCAGTAGAACTCTGATCCGTAATCAGTGAAGGCGTTGTAAATAAACGGCGTTACTTTTTTAAGTAACGTGTAATCTAGCGTAATTACTTTTTCCTCCTTTACAACGCTGTTATTGATATCGACAAAAAAAAGAGAAGAAATAAGTCTCTTCTTCTAGAATATATCATGTGTTTTAAATATTGAGTTCCATTTTTACAAACGTTTTTGTGTTCAGTTTTTAACAACGTTACACAGTAAATGTTACTGACAAAAATGCTGCGTTACTATTGTTTACTATTATTTACCTACTCTCTGGCGTGTGTGTTTGGGGGCGGTACATAACTGATGATGGGTGTGTCTGTAAACCTGGTGCGACTGAAAATGTTGTGATTGGCTGAGAATAAATGTTCATAATTTACCAACCAGAGGCGAGTAGTGCGATTCACAGTCGCACACACCAACAACCAGGAGTCAGAGATGAGCAGAAGAGATGGACAAGGAGTTTTATTTCACTGCTTGCTTACATCTCATTTTAATTTGCACTAGAGAGAGTGTACATTTTTGTTATTACTGTTTAATTGTGGTACAAGTGTTATATTTAGAGCAAAACACTTCTCGTTAAACTGTTCACTTTTGTGAAAAAAGCAAATACTGTAGGTTACATTGTGTCTAACAGTTGAGTTTTATTCATTTATTTTTGTTTACATTCCTTTGACATTACATTCCTTAAGAAGCATAAGTTCTAAAGCATCTATTGTGTTTTATTATTCACTAGACTATCGATAATATTTACAATAATATATTGACTTTGACACCTCACCATGTCCCACAGCAATAACAAAATATTGTTGATTATTTACAATGCTTTATAATAATAATTTATCACATTTAGTGTCTATTTCATTCATTTAACATATTTAATATTGAGAAAAGCCAAGTTATTTGACAAATTATGTAGCCAAACAGTAACTTTCCTTGGTAATTAGTTACTTTTATGACGCTGTAACTATTTGTGAGGAAGTAACTAGTAACTAATTACTTAGTAACTAGTAACTAATGACTTAACAAACTTAATGAACTAGTAACTAATGACTTAACAAACTTAATGAGCTAGTAACTAATGACTTAACAAACTTAATGAACTAGTAACTAATGAACTAGTAACTAATGACTTTTTTCAACACAGTGGCTAAGTCAAAGCTGCGTGTTGTGTTGTGTTGTGTTGTGTTGTGTGGTGTTGTGTTGCTGCGGTCCAGCCTTACGGATGGCATCTGCACGCGCAGCCCAGGACCAAGCGGAAGCTGCTGCAGTCCACCAGCTCGGGACCCTACTCTCCACTGACCGTGGCCTACAACGCCAAAGTCTGCATCCTGTTTAAAGCCAAGAGGCTGGCCATCCGCTACAGGAACAACACCTTCCTGGACCTGACCGAGAGGGTGTTCGGACCCGGCGCGCTCGTCGACACCAAAGGCTCCGTTTGCACTAAAGAAAAGGCCACGTAGGTGTTTCCCAGCATTTTAATCGCACGTCTAGACCAGTTACTTTTAAGAAAGTAATAGATTACTAATTACTTTACGGTTTTGCATTTAAAATACTTGTCAAAGTACTGCGTCTGCAAAGTATCTTAGTTACTCGAAAGGTATCTTAAACCCCCTGTAAACCAGGTGTCACCAACCTTGTTGAAACCGAGGGCGACTTTTTAGATCAATTTAAAAATCAAATTCAATTGCGATCAGTCAGTCAGTCATCTTCTACCGCTTCATCCTTTACAGGGTCGCGGGGAGCTGGCGCCTATCTCAGCGTCTTAGGGCCGGAGGCGGGATACACACTCTGGATTGGTGGCCAACCATTCGCAGAGCGGGACACACAGACAAACACATTCACACACTCACTCACACCTATGCGGTCAATTTTCCAATTCCAATTAGCCTGAAGCGCATGTTTTTGGACTGTGGGAGGAAACCGGAGAACCCGGAGGAAACCCACGCAAACACGGGGAGAACATGCAAACTCCACACAGAACGGCCCCGGCCGGCCTTGAACTCACACCTCAAGTGTCAAACAGAACCATCTTGCTGTGAGGCGACAGCGCTAACCACTGCGCCACCGTGCCGCCCCAATTGCGATCAATTTAGCTTAAATTATATGTTATTAATAATAATGAAGGGTATTTAGCTATGTGAAGGCACTGATCATGTGAACAATTTCTCATAAATATCAACAACGTAAAAAGATGGAAAAAAAATAAATACCAATATGCAACACTTCTATATTTTCAAGTTCCAGTGTTTTTCAAAAATCTATTCGTTTCGATTGGTCAGAATTGCTGACCAATAGTGACCAGGGTGCTGAAAAATTTAAAGAGCTCCCAGCTTGATACAGCCTTCTGAAATAGCCAATTTTCTCAATTTAGCATAAATTATATGTTATTATTAATAATGAATGGTACTTAGCTATGTTCTCGTGAATGATTTCCCATAAATATATCAACAATGTAAAAAGATAGGAAATAAATTAATATCAATATGCAACACTTTATTTCTATATTTTCCAGTTCCAGTGTTTTTCAAATGTCAAGTTAATAGTGATTTTCAGCTATTTGTTTAGGGTTTTGTTAAAGTTTTTGTTAAGGTTTAGGCCAACTTTTTGGTTTCGGACACTTATATGCATAATAAAAGGCCTACATAATCAAATCAAATTGACCCACATTATTGATGCTCCTCTGAAACGAACACAATAGGACGTTTAAATGGACTAAAACGAACAGTATTCAGTTACACTAGTTTTTGAATCCCAGTAGAGTGAGCCGTGGACTGCTTTCTTCCAGGCTGTCGCTGAGACTAGGAGACGTGGAGGACATCAAGGGCCTGGTCATCAAGTACACGCTCTCCGTCTGGACGCTTGTGGAAGGATGGCGCTGACTCCTTGTGTCTTTCCTCCAGGCTTCACATGTCCAACACCTTCTACGAGTCGGTGGGGCAGAACTGGTTCACTCTGGACAGCGTCCACATCCACTACAACTGGACTCACGAGGCCATGTTCAACGCCACCGAGGTCTACGCCCCGGCCACCTACTCCTACCACTGCCAGCACGTCAGCAGCCTCCAGAAGTACGACACCCTGCTGATGCCCAGCTCCTTCACTGACAGCTCCGCTAACTGGCACATCACCTTCACCGACTTCCAGGTAGACCAGGTTTCAGAGTCCGAGCGCTGAGCATTCACCATTACAACTGTCTCAAAGCGCACGTGTGCACATTTTTTAAAAAGATTGATGCATTTTATTCATTTGAATTCCTTTAAACAATTTCCCCCTGGGGATGAATAAAGTTTTTTTAATTGATTTTGTTTTTTAATTGAATTTGTTGGTTGGGGTTAAGAGACTGACTATGACTGGGACCAGTGAGCAAGCACATGTGCGACACAGGCCAGGTAAAAAAAAAAAAAAAAAACAAGAGGAAAAGAGAAAGAAAGATTGTGATGCTTTGATGATGCCAGTATGATATCATGATATTCAAGTGAACGACACAACAGATTTTGAACTGTGTTTTCTTTAAACTTTGTTTATTTCATTTTTTTTTATTTACATGGCCACAATACAGTAAAAGGGATGAAGAAATAAAATTTGAAAGCTAAATGAAAAGAGTAAAATGATATACTATATATATATATATATATATATATATATTGATTAATGGAGTAGTTGATAATTATTGGAAGACGTTGTTAAATGAATATGAAGACGTTAAAATGGACAATAGTTTGAAAAGTCTCTCTTAAATCACTTCAATTATTCAGTTACAAATAATTAAACATTGCACATATTGTACTAGGTTTACCAAGTAGCACCAAGTCTATTAAGTAGCACAAAAACAAAACATAAACATGAAAAAAATGCACGTGTCGAAATGATGTAGAAATTGTCTCCTCCGTATTGTGACAGAGAAACAGCCGCTAATTACATCAAAATTCTGTAAATGTTATTTATCTGTACTTTAGCTGCACCTGATATGTCCCACAACTCGCTCCGTTGGTGATAAAGTCAAGCGCGTGTTGTTTCCACCTTTGGCTGCAGCTTGACAGAGAAACTAACGTATCCGCGTGCCAACATAACCACATATGTAAACACCACCGAACGTTGAGATGATGTCCCTCATAATCCCATGGTACTTTTCAGATCCAGGCGTTCAACGTTCAGTCCAACAAATTTGCTTCTGCGAGTGACTGCGCGACCTTCTTCACCCCGGCCATCCTGATGGGCCTGATCACCTCGCTGATTCTGCTGCTGGTGCTGGCCTACGCCCTCCACATGGTGGTCCATCTCAAGCACATCGACCGCTACGAAGAGCACAAGACCACCGTCTACTTCCCCCGCACCCCCGAGGCCGAGCTGCCGGACAAGAACAGCGTGTAAAGGCCAGTGGAACAAGGATTGCTGCTCCTGATTCTGGACGGCTGAAGGTCTTCCTCCTGCCTGACACTAAATCCTCTCATCACAGCAATCACTGTCCGATCAAGTGCTGGTCAAATCCAGGCCGGAGACTAAACCCGGACTCAACCCGGCTCTCCAGGACCAGGACTGGGAAGCCTGATTAAAAAAAAAAAACGGAAATAAAAACAGTGAGATTTTTTGCCTTTCGAGAGACATAAAGCGCTTGACTGGCGGCTGGAGCGGATTGGTCGAAGGCCCGAGAGGCAGAAATGACTGTGGTTCAATTGGGAAGTCTTCTTTTTGCTTTTTGTTAATGCTTCGGGGAAGCAGCCATTTTTACGGTGATGCCACTCATCTGAAATGGAGTTTGTGGATTTATCTGCCATCCTGACTGCCCAAGTGGTGCGAAATTGCTGGTCGGCCTTATGTGGATAACTGTCGGCACTGAACGCCAGAATGAAAAGTAAGACCCATGTACAGTGCTTCATTATCCACGCCATTCCATTGGGACAATCCCGGGACTATTGGAAGTAGAGACTCCGTCAATATACTCACTGGCTTTTCTGATCTCCTTGTAACTCATGTAGACTTAGATCCATGGCTGCTATTTTACTCATTCAACTTCCAGTATCTAGCACCTTCCAAAATTAACTAAGAGTATTTAGTGCATAAAACATATAGTGAAAACCCCAGTTTTTAAGCTTGAATACTGCACTGGATTGTTTTTCTTTCTTTTTTTTTTAAATATGACCTGTTATTGTTAGATCTATATCCCGTCTCAGATGAAATACCGTATGTTAGAAACCATAGAAGAGTTTCGCAATCTTTGAAGAATCATAATGCGAGCAGTTAAAATTCTAGCGAGGTAATGCTGAAAGAGCGCTGTACAATTCTTCATAGCGTTTAATATCCTCAGTATTGTAATGGGTATACCTCTATATTTACAGTAATAACATCAGTAACTCATTAGCACATAACCCACAGCATGAGAATGACTAGATAAAACCCTTCCGTGGCACGTCGGGCACTGCAGCGTGTTGGTTTGAATGATGGTGTAACACACTGAGATGCACAAGAAGTTTCCTGAACATCAGTCAGTTCTGTCGACAATAAACGCTGATCAGATCAAGACGGCCTCTGAGGAACTTTATCGTCTTTTCCATGTGTTTTTTAGTCAGAAAATACACAAAAACAAAACCATAATGTGAAAAGTGTGTTTGCATTTACAAGAAATTGAAAAAAAATACAAAAAGTAATATTCTTTTTTATTTTGTAAAAAATAAAAAAGTAAAATTCAAACAAAGTAAACAGTGCAAAAACAACAAATTGTAAACATAAAGTGAAATGGGTAAAGTAAAAAAACATTGTAGAAAAAACAAACTCATTGCGCTCATTGCACTCAAAGTGAACGGTGGAACAGACAACAAACTGTGGAGTAGTGAACAGTGTAAAAGACAATCATTTGTAAACAAAGTGAATAGTGCAAAAACAACAGTGTAAAAAAGTGAATGTGTGCAATAAAAACTAACTATAAACAAAGTGAACAATGCAACAATTTGTAAACATGCACAAGGCAACAAGTGAACTGTGTAAAATACAGCAGGTTGTACAAAAGTGAACAGTGTAAAAAATCAACAAGTTGTTAAATCAATAGAAATTTCAAAAGACAGAGCATTGTAAACCAAGTGAACTTTGCTAAAAACAAAAATTTGTAAAATAAATAAAAAAGAGAGACAGAACTGTGTAAAAGACCACAAATTGTAAACAATAAGTGTTTACAGTCAAAAAAAAAACTAGTTGTAAACATTAAGTGAACAGTGTAAAAAAGTTAACAGTTGCACTTGTAAACAAATTGTAAAAGACAACAATTTGTAAACAAAGTAAACATTACAAAGACAAAAATTTGTGTCAAAACAAACTAAAATAAAAATAAACAGTAAACAAGTTGTAAAAAAGCCAACAATTTGTAAACAAAGTGAACAGAACAAAAGACAAACATTTGTGTAAAAACAAAGTAACATAAAAAAGTAAACAGTAAACAATTTGTAAAAAATACAACAAACAAAGTGAACAGCGCAAAAGACACAAAATTGTGTAAAAACACAGTAATGTAAAAAAGTAAACAAGTTGTAAAAAAGACAACAATTTGTAAACAAAGTGAACAGCACAAGACTTTTCCAAAGCTATTCCACCTTACAGACACACACACACACACACACACACACACACACACAATCCAAATGTACTGTAGCTGCAGCATAGAGACGAGCATCACTAACCTGGTGCTGACGCTTCCCGACCGTGTCCATTGTTCTCCACCATCTGTTCTCCTCTCACGCTTCTCGCCAGGACACTTCACCTGACTGACATCTACTACAGAACACCAAGCTTTCTAGAAGCTGACTGACTGCTTCAAAAGCTTTTATCGTAATGTTAATCGTTTTATAAAATGCTACAGCATTATACACACTGACAGAATTCAGGTATACATACGGTGTAGTGCTTTAAAAACAAGAATAAACAAATATATGCTGTATAATATTTGGTATTTACACAAATATAAGCAACCCTTTTTTCTAATTTTCCACACTCAAAAACTTGTGCGTATAATCGATGATTTCAAATATGCATGTAAATAAGCCCCCATTTTTCCATACTTCAAGTCAGGAACAATCACAAATAAACGGAAACACACACGCTTCTTCAAATAATGCGAAGGCAGACGCACGTACAGTATAAGCTTTTATTGGCTCAATAGCAGAAATAAACATTAGACATGTCACGGCAGAATAACACTGGAAGAAGTAAGATTAAACTAAATACAGTATAATTTACATTACAACAAACAGAGACTATAAACCATGACAGGGTAGCTTAGCTTAGCAGAACCGGCTACAAACTAGTTCAATGTGTCATCGCAGAAAGAGTCAAACAGTCAAAAATAAGAACACGGGCAAGAAGTTAAAAAAAATCCAAGGAACAGACACAATCAAAACGCTGGGTCACTGCACAGGGGATAATAATCCTTCCTCTTCACACAGCAGAGAGCTTGAAAAAGGCTCTACGCATGTGCGGAGTCTGACTGGAGAAAATGATCCTGGGATGTGAAGTCCTAACCACTAGAATTGACTTTTTGTTATCTATTATTCAAGTAAAACGACATCAAAATGATAAGAGTCACAAGTTGGGTTTGTTAAATGAAGAAACAAACTACGCCCGGCGTAAATCCGGTAAATAGAAACTCGTATTTTTAAGAGAATATGAACGTAATTGAACCATAAACGTAATAAAAAAAAACCATTACATGTACATTACATTTTTATTTTGTGCCTGAACAAATCAGGCGGGTGCTTACATTTGTGTAATAAGGTATATAATATTATAACAGTTTATGTGTACGTATGTGTCAAATCAAAACAACTCCAATTTTAGTTGTCACGTAAATATACATACACAGTATATATATATATATATATATATATATATATATATATATATATATATATTATAGTGACATGCAGTGAAATGCTTTTAACAATCACCCAGCTTTTTAAATGGGGAAGATTTATGAGTAACATTGTGCAAGATTTATGAGTAACATTGCATAATACAATATGATACAATAAAATGTAAAAAGAAAAGAAAATACAATAGCAATAGTAACGATGGTATTTTTTTTAAATAACTTAAAAGAAAGACTGTGTCTGTGTGTGCGTGTTTTATAGCAAGAACATTTTCTTGAATTTGTTTTCATATTGAGTTTTGGTTGTATTTTTTTGTACATTTGTTTTTTATTTGCGATTATTCACAAATTAGTAACCGAATACAAAACACTCAAATACGGTAAGTCGTTAAATATGATGGAAAAGCCTTTTAATTAATAGATTTGTTGAAGAACGCACACATCACCGTTCATTTGGAACCCCAGACAACTGCAGTTTTCTTCCTGTGGTCATTATAAAAGCAGGCGATAAGCGCCAGGCCGGGATTTATGAGCTTCTCCTTCAAGGCCACAAGGATATACTGATGCCACCGGACAAGGTCATTCCAAGAGAAGCGTCGTGGTTATTAGGTCGGATTTTTCCCCAAGTGAGCTGCTGTGGGTCTTGAGCAGATGTGCAGTGGCTCAGCAGTTACGTGGACGAGGCAGGTTTGCCCTGTCACCATGACAACAAAGGAAAGATCCATTCAAGGCTTTTTTAGCCGCTACGCAAACTCTCCTCATTCCAGCCGCCACATTGGTTGTTGCAGATCGATGACAAGGCTCTGCGCGACACCCTGCCTTATCTAGACGGGTTTGAGATAAGGAGGTTGTGTTTGTGTTTTTGAGAAAAGGAGATACTGTATATACATATTTACAGAGGTTATGACTGAATGCCTGTTCAGGATTATGCAAAAGACGTCACATGGTTGCACAGATTGTCTTATGTAAGGATTTTCAGAGGAATTGCAGATATTCAAATGAAGCTGGTTCTTTCTGAATGATGCGGAATCAGTTATTTCAATACCTCTTTTTTTTACACATGCACAGTAAAGTAAGTGAGATTGTCATATGCATGTACGTATGATATAGTGTGGTGTTATGTAGTATATAAATAACATTTGGAGAGAGAGAGAGGGAGAGAGAAAGAGAGAGGGGTGGGAGAGAGAGAGAGAGAGAGAGAGAGAGAGAGAGAGAGAGAGAGAGAGATGCAGACACTTTATTAACCATAGTGGTAAATTCACACTTTCTTGTTAAATAAAAATGTGAAGTCTTTTTTGACAAACATATTCATTTTATTTTGATTTAATAAATATATTAAAGGGATACTGTATAAAAACTCAATTGTAGACACAAATGCAAAGAATAATTAAAGACCTAAAAAAATACTAAAAGAAAATATTGATGACTACACAAGGGGGAGAAAAAACATTGCACCAGAAAAAAAAAGTATTCCACATATTGTTTTTCATGAAAACTCTTGAAAGATTTTCACTGAAAGCCGCCCTGATTAGAATGAAATATGATTGTTATAATTTACAATGAGCATTATTAATAGACAGTGGAGACATCTGCATGCTTAATTAATAAACTGTACAATGAATAGAACAGAACTGCCATGTTGTGGAGTATACAGGTTTTAAACAAGTGTGGAAAAAGTGAGTTTGTTTATTTATTTGTGTCCTTGGCGGTAGCGAGTGACTAGAAACAACAACAAAAAACGAGTAACAATAACAAAAACATGGTAGAATTTGATATTGGAGAAAATACAGCAATATTTTTACATGTCTGACTTGATTACACTTTATAACAGGGGTGGGCAAACTTTTTGAAGCACAGGCCACATTGGGTTCTAACATTTGACAAAGTGGCCGAACCAGGCTTCCTGGTCAAGTGGCTGTCAATCACATTCTCACCAGCCAACCAGAGTAAGGCCCGCCCCCACGTGAAGCTAGTGCCAGAAGTTTCAACAAATAAAAAATGAAACGGACGGAAAAAGCGAAAAAAAAAAAAAAAGTTCAAACCAGTCATCTGATTCCATAGACTGACAATGTAAGAAATAAATGTTAAAAAAATATACTAGTACAATTCTTTTATGTACATTTAGTGTTTATGGTTCCGCTAATGTCTCATAAAATAAAAAATAAAGTAAACCATCATTACAGATGAACCGGATGTATATAAAAAAAAATATCTGACTTTCATGTAATTTTTACAAGTTCGGTGGGCCAGATGAAAACATTGAAAGGGCCGCATGTGGCCCCCGGGCCGTAGGTTGCCCACCTATCAACATTTGCCTTGAACAGTGCGTAAATAATTACTGTACCTTGTGGACACGTGATAACTGTCGTCATTTAATTCACAGAAATGGCAGCATCGGTGCAAGCACAATTGGACACTATTGTTAGCGGGTCTGTTTGACATGAGAGACGCTCCAACTAGGGACACAATGTGCCTGAGTGTTCCTCAGTGTTCCTGAGTGTTCCTCAGTGTTCCTCAGTGTTCCTCAGTGTTCCTGAGTGTTCCTGAGTGTTCCTCAGTGTTCCTCAGTGTTCCTCAGTGTTCCTGAGTGTTCCTCAGTGTTCCTCAGTGTTCCTGAGTGTTCCTGAGTGTTCCTCAGTGTTCCTCAGTGTTCCACCGGGCAGCTGCAGCCTCTTTTTAGACGCCCGTGTGGACATTTGGGCGCAACCATCCAACCGGCACATTCATGAAGGGGGGGGGGTTACATGACGACACGTGTGTATTTTCTCACATATTGTTCAAAAAACACATCAACTTGTTAGAGTAAATAACGATTACGATGTTTGTTTATGTGACGAGGTAAGTGATGCTGTCAGTGGAGACAAACGCTACAAAACGGACTAGGTTGAGTCCGAGTCCCCCCCGCACTCGAGAATGGAACCTTCCATCACCGAGCGCTGAGGCAAATCGATTGAATTTTGCAGCTCTGGTCCAACGCTGACTGAAGTTACATCACAAGTCTTCAGGTAAAGCTGTCTTCTCAACACATTTGAGTTTAAAAGCAAGCGTGGCGTGTTGTAGCTCGACGGTTAGTGGTGTTATATAAGCGGGCTGACGCTATGCTTAGAATGAAAGCTATCATTTGGCGTGCAGGCCGACTGTCAGCGTTTGCGCGGAACTTGTTTGTCAGAGGAGACACAAATCGCGTTTTTATTGCGAATATACAGCGATCAAACCGAGCTAAACTCGTCAGCTTTAGCTTAAAGTGCACGAGGAGTCGTTTAGCAGTGCAGTCGTGTGTGTTGTGAGGAAGCTGTGGCGATGACATTGTGTTCTGCTCATGACTTTTATCTTGTTGGCACAGTTGCGGAACATGGAGGAGCCGAAGCTGAAAAACGCGGCCCTTATAAAAGGTAAAATCGCCTTGGTAATTGTTTTCGATGCTCTGGAAAGGATTTACTGCGTCGGCTCACCGCAGCCCCTCCTCACATCTCTATCGCTTTTTGAAGATTCAAGTTTTTCTCGTTTCGGTTTGGCAGGATGGTACGAGCCGTTTCTCTTTTAGAATAAATAAATACAAATAATGTAACGACAGTTGTACTGTGGCAGCAAACACTGACGTCAACAGACACAGAGTAAGTGCAGTGTGCTGTGATCCATGTCAACCTAAAGCTTTCTTGTATTCAATTAGGACAAATCTTAATTGCACATTAAAGAAAATTTAAATTGCAGTGACTGTTACATTATATACTTAATGTATATTTGAAAAAATATAAAATAAGAATACAAATATTAAACATAGAGTATAAATAACACAATTTTTATTTATAGCATATTATTTGCATATTGTATAGTATCTAAATACAGTAATAGAAATATATACATTTTTTATATTTCTATCTATGTTATATTACAAATAAAAAATATATTTTATTTTGATTTTTGAAATGTATTTTTCACAATTTTCTCTATTTATGTGCTGAAATGACAATATATTATTTTAGTTTTTAGTAAAGACATAAAATGTTTTTATGAAGTTATTTCTTCTTATAAACCTTCATGCATCCATTTGTTCGCACCAACAATATGTGCAATATTTCTTTCATTCGTATTCTAATTCGCATACCAACAAAATGGGCAATATTTTTGTCATTTGCATTCTTTATCTTTATTTATTGTTTACCTTTGTGCATTCTTTACTTGATTCTTGTGGTGGCTGCTGCAAAATGTGAATTTCTCATTGATGGGACAAATAAAGGTTTTCTTCTTCATACTAATTGTATGACATACTATCTTCTATATGCTTACTTGCACAGTTGTATTTTTGCACAACCTATTTATTGTCGTTGCTTTCTTTTATTCTCTTTGCTGTTTGCATTTTTGCCTTCACTGCTGTCATTTAAATTGTCCCTTTGGTTTCTGTTAAAAAAAAAAAGAACTTCCTTTCTGTTTTTTGCCACTGCTGAACAAAAAAAAATGTCCCCTAGTGGGATTAATAAAGTCCTATCTCTCTATCTCTCTATCTATCCATCTATCCATCTCTCCATCCGTCCGTCTGTCCGTCTGTCTGTCTATCTCTCTCTCTATCTGTCTATCTGTCTATCTATCTCACATTTAGCTGGGTTCAAGATGGCACCAGTAAGTGTCACCCACTGCACGAGCTCATGAAACATTGATGTCTTCACTGTGCTTGAGCAGCATGGAGGCCTGCGACTCTTAGTGGTGTGAGTGAAGCGTGAGGCTTGATTCACGAGCCCTCGTGTCTGATCGCAGCCATACGTCCGTGATGTGCCCATTTATGGTGCAGCGCCTGTGGTTGTGAAGATGAGGTCACATCTTTCTGGAGCACTTGATTAGGTGGCCTGGTTCTCAGGACGAGCACGTTTGGTACCTAGTTTAAGCAAACTGGATTGCTTCCTGCAAACTTCTACGACGAAGTTTGTAGTAGGTCTCGTTCAGTTTTCAGTTGCGTGTGTGGTGGAACGTTTCTACCAGTGATGTCCTGACCACGGTTTTTTGGATCTGAAACCTAATCCATTTTTGGACACACACACACACACACACACACACACACACACACACACACACACACTATGAATGTTTGTCTTTTTCTCTAGTGTTTCTGTGTCTGTAGTTTCACTGTAATTCACTAATTTTACCATGGTGATGGTTAGGCCCCGCCCATTTTAAGATACACTACGGACAATGACATCACGCTTATGCTGTAGCATCAGATGAGAACTAACTTGTTTGATTAGAATCAGAATTAGTTTCCTTTTTTTTGTTATTATTATCAAGAATGTTTTCTTTCTTTTTATTTATTAATTTATTTTTAACTTTGTTTTTACACTTATTTTTCACTTTAAATGCAAATAATGCACTGCATGTATTTTTAGATGTGACGTGACATTTAGCAACACACTCTTTAAGTTTTTAAACTGTCTTCCGAAACTCTTCTGCTTGTTTATATATACTTCTTCTTCTTCTTCTTCTTCTTGTAGTTTTACGGCAGTTTGCGTCCATCGCTGTCGCATTACCGCCCTCTTGTGTTCAAAATTTTATTTTTCCTCCTTCCTCTTTTCCTTTCCTTCTCTTATTCTATTTTTGTCCTATATTCTCTTCATTAGTCCTGTGTCTTCCAAGTATTTAAATATTATTTCCTTGCTTCGTTTATTCTCTAATCTCCCCACCATGTCTTTGATTCCATCTCCGATCATTCCTTCCTTTCTGAGCTCTTCCATTTATATATACGTATCAGGGTTGCGTGGCGGTATATATCGGTATTTATCGTCTCGGTGGAAACATGTTTATGACGTCTACAGCGGTGGAAACGGTCAGAAATGCAAAAGATTTTTTATTTTCCCCACTAATGTATAAAAAAAAAGGTTTCTAATGCAGACTGAATCAATCTTATTCTTAATACTCACTCATGATGCTATTATCTGTTACCAGCATATTCATTTTACACTCAACTGAACACCATAGGATCATTCTATATGCTAAACCTTACAAAGAATTAGTGAATTTAGTGAATGAGCTTTAAAGAAAGGACATGAACAAGTAGGTAGTAGTGTCGGCACGATACTAGAAATGTCTTAAATCACTTAAAACGTATCGATACTTGAAGAGAAACTGCAACAATGTTAGGGCCTTTTTTATTGCTTTATTAATAAACAATTATAAAAATAAAAACAAAACATAACAAGACTGAAACATGAAAATGTGCCGAAATGACAATAAAGTGCCAAAATAAATAAATTGGCACAATCTTATAGATTTTCTAGAAAAGAGAAATAAAAAATATGTTCTCTTAGTTATCATCACATCAAAATACTCGTTTTAAACAACCAGAAATATCATTCTAAATTAAATCCGTGTGCAGGCCTACAGTTATTAATATTACTTTTAATGTTTTAATGTTCTATGTCAGAATATACGTATATAAACACATTTTTAGTGTGAGGAGGAAGAAAATGGAATTGATATCAGGTTCTTCCAGCTGATTCCAGATCTTCCAGAATGGAGAAGAATGGCGGGTTTAAACTACTCTGATCGTACCATGAAGTATTTTAGGGTCGGTCTATTCTGAGTCAAGTTATTAATTCATGAAGTCAGCCCATTTTTTTAGTTCTCGGTGGAAATTACCATGCATTATTTTGCGCTTTAATTAACCTTCAGAGTGATGGCTTGAACTTTTTGTCATGAGGCAGAACGATGCGATGAAGATGAACAAAACACAAAGACACTAATCGTCCATTAACCCTTGCTAAAAGGACGAGTCTCTGACAGTGTCTCTGTCATCGTTTCTCTAGAAGAGCTGGACAGAAGCAGCGCTGAGGCCGGAGAGTGTGAGAAGCTGGTCCAGCGGTTGAACCAGGAGCTGCAGGAGGCCCAGGAACACGCCAACTCAGGGAAACACAAGTGCCTGGAGCTGCAAGGTTTCTGGAGAAAATGAGAATCACCATAATATTGCTTAGAATTAGGGCTGTCAAAGTGAACGCGTTAACTCATGTGATTAATTACATTTGTTTAATCACTTCAAATTTTAGTAACACCAATATTCACTTCCGGTTTTCCGGTATTTCTGGTTTTTACCGTTTTTGAGTTTCACTTCAAAACCATTCAGTATTGTGTGTACAGTTTGTTGCACAGCGGAAATCATGACGCACTTCTAGAAAGAATAGAGTGCAATTCCATTATTGACAGTCTCTCAGACGACTGACTGAACACACACACACACACACACACACACACACACACCATATGTCGGACTTTTGTTCCTTTAGTTATAAATGTGTGATCAGTCTTTTCAGCTAGACTCATTTTTAGCGCCATACTTTTGCCACACAAATATACAAACACATATCCGTTGTCTCTTTTCCTAAAAAGAATTACTTATTTCTTTTTTAATTCTTATGGCTGGCTTACCCATTATTTTATTTAGTCAAACACAAAACGGTATATCACAGTATTTAAACAAGTGGTTTTTTTTGGGTTGAGTTTACATTTATTTACATTTTACACTTCAATATTCATTATTACAAGATTCTATACTTGTTCATGTTATTAATAATTGTTAGTACTAAAGAAGTATTAATAATACATTATTATTATTTGTGATTAATCATGATTAATCGATTAAAAGCAGGATGTCTTAACAGCAATGTAATAACACATATTACTCTTTGCTCTAAATGTAAATAAATGGAATTGAATTGAAAAAGCCTTTAATTGTCTAAAAGTGGGGAAATTATGTGTCACAACAGCAGTCAAATACAGTATATGTATGTAAAAAACATCTGTATCAGGACTAAAAATAGGTAAATGAGCATGCATGCATTAACACATTATAAAATATAAACAATATCTAATATAATGTAAATAAAACATAAATAACACTGCACACACTATAGGTGAATAAACATACGTAACCATAACACACCGCACATTGTAATGAACACACACACAAACTAAATAAAAAGCGCTGCATCATATAACAACCGAATGCAATGCAATGTAAAAGTAGTTGTGATGGAAAAAATGTAAAGAAAAAAAACGTAATAAAAAGAAGCATTCCAAGGTACAGTATTGTGTACAGGTGAGGACAAAATGATTAACTCTGTTTAAAAGCACTTGTCAAACGATGATTATTTTGTAGGCGGGGCTAATCATTTTGTCCTCACCTGTAGATGTTTGCTGAGTGTCGTCTTCTGGTTTAAACCGCAGTAAACGCACACACACACACACACACACACACACTCACACGCACACACACACTCACACACACGCACACACACGCGCACACACACACTTCAGAATAAAATTCTTTTTCAGGTAGTAAAATATGTGAGTTGATGGCACTTACTTTACCGTGGTGTTTACTCACTCATTCTCCTGTTTCTTTTATAAGAACAAGCTCATGTGACTGAGGTCGTGCGTCTGGCGTCAGTGTTTCCCCTAACATTACATCAGGGCGACGCCCCGACATACGAATAGAAGCATTATTATTATTATTATTATTATTATTGCCATCGTTTAACGATTAATTGTGCAGCTCTAGCTTGTGCGCTCGTTTCAGTTGGCGTGAAGATCAAGTTCTGCTTCAGCACACCACACACATAAACAGAAGTTTTGTTTAGTTTTTAACTGTACTTCGGAACCGTGTGTCTGATGATCCGTTTGATGTTACAGGTCTTTTAGAAGAGGAGAAGAAGTCCAGCAAGCAGCAGTCCGAGGAGTCGGCAAAGCTGAAAAAGGTCTTGCAAGGTGAGAAAGTGTGTGTGAGATCTGTGTGTTCTACAACCTCACAACGTAGAATGTTAAAATCGTTCCTTCTGCTGCTTGAAATCCTTGAAAATGCCTGAATTTCAATGTTGTGTTTTCAAGGTCTTAAAAATGCTTGAATTTTAAATGATGCATAGTTTTATTTTACTTGATTCACAACAAACAAATACAAATGACTTACGAAATGAATCTGTGTCGACAGCAGTTTTGTAAGGCAAAAATGTCATAAACGGGGAAACTATTAATATGTAAATATACTAATCTGTTCAAGCCCCCATACGATAATATAGCAAAATAACTGTAATCATAATTGCATTATCAAAATAACTGTAATCATAATTGCATTATCAAAATAACTAATCATAATTGCATTATCAAAATAACTGTAATCATAATTGCATTATCATAATAACTGTAATCATAATTGCATTATCATAATAACTGTAATCATAATTGCATTATCATAATAACTGTAATCATAATTGCATTATCAAAATAACGAGTACTGTGGTAATAAAGTAATAGAATACAAATCAATGTATTATCTGTGTTTGTTCTCTCTTGTTACAGTTAAGACAAAAATACACAACATTTTGACTCCAATCTTTCATTTGTGGACGGATCATTGAGTCATTTGTGCATGTAATTAATTTACTTTTCGTTCATTAGTTTCATATTTACTACTCACAAACTATAATTGACAGTGACACAATTGCTATTACAAAGCACAACTTGGTTTCCGTTTGTTTTCGCAAAATCTCTCTTTAAATGTGATTTAAAATGTGGTTTAGTTTGTATTGAGGCACGGTCCATGTTCAGGCTTCTCCAGCACCACACAATTATTGATACGGTTCTCGTTTCGTCTTCATCAGGGAAAAAGCGTCGTAGACGATGACGAAAATATTCCGTCTGCAAGATTAACGCTGGGTGAAAAGTGTGTCCAGATCTCTGTGAATCCTCGTGTGTGTGTGTGTGTGTGTGTGTGTGTGATGTGTAGATCAGGTCCAGAAGCTGCAGGAGGAGATGGAGCTTCTCAGGGATCAGAAGGACAGCGCCATCTTCACCATGCGGCAGGAGCGAGAGCACGAGGTGAGCGCTCTGACAGGAAACCTGGCCACGCTGACCTCAGAGCTGGAGAAGTGGCAGCAGACGGCCAGCGGGTACGAGAGGCAGCTGGACAGCGCACGGGTCACTCACCAGCAGCAGAACCAGGCGGCCAAACAGCAAGGTACCGCACGGCTCAGAGGAAAGTGTCCTTTGGTCAAAATCCTTCCTCGGTGGTTCGTTTTCTGGGGGAAATAATGTGTTGGTTGAAACGGCCACTGTCCGAATTTGACTGGTCCCAATCCAGTAGGATCAAATATTGGCGGTTATTAAAAAATATGACATTTTCTCGTCCGTCCAAACAACAAGATACGTCCCCTCCATCACTCACGTGCGCTCTCACAAGTTAAGCACTTTGTATCGAAATCTGACAATAAGTCAAACTTTTTAAAAAAATTAAATCTTCAGTTGCTTCTTTTCTGATGGAAAAAAAATAGTTTGTAGAAACTGTCCAAAGTGTTTTTGGGTGCCGTTGACCAAATAAAGTCAAGATAAAACACATACAATTGACGGTTATAAAAATAAAAATGACTGTTATTAGAACGTCATCAATGAGTGACACAATATTTTGCTCAGGCCTAGTGGAAGAAAGACTTGTGACCACGAGGTTTCAGATCTGAATCCTGGAGCAGAGGAGGCGCGTGAACTTAATCTGCTTCTTGTCAAATAAATGTGGATAAAAGCGTCTGTCAAATGACTGTAAAGTAAAGTAAATGTAAAGGAAATCTGAGTTAGAGGAGTGTGTAACGCAATTCACTGACACTTCCAACTCTGCTGTATTTTGATTGGTCAGGAAATGCATGTTTTCCTCACATCACGCCGTTACATAACACACACGCCTCAGTTAGTGCTCACACCTGCTAACCCTGTGTGTGTGTGTGTGTGTGACACAGCGACGGAGCTGGAGCGTCTGCGTAAAGACTGCGAGAGCCTGAGGAAGGAGTGCGTGTCTCTGCGGGCCGAGCAGAAGCAGATGACGGACAGACAGCAGAGCGAGTGTGGCCACCTGCGCTCGGAGAAGGAGCAGCTGCTGAAGAAGCTCCAGCTGCTGGAGGAAGATCTGGAAAGGTTTGGCTTCTCTCACCACGCCTTTCACTCTCTCACCACAACTAAAACATGAAACGTTCAGCCGCTGAAACCGAAAAACCACCAAAAAAACACCACTTCATGTAAAAAATGGAAGAAAAAAAGTTTCGTAGTTTTGTCTTCAAGATTTTTTTTTTTAAGTAGATAGATTGATGGATAGATGGATAGATGGATAGAGGGATAGATGGATGGATATATAGATAGATAGATAGATAGACAGACAGACAGACAGACAGACAGATAGATAGATAGATAGAAGGTAGATAGATAGATAGATAGATAGATAGATAGATAGATAGATAGATAGATAGATAGATAGATAGATAGATAGATAGATAGATAGATAGATAGGTAGATCTAGATAGTAGGTAGGTAGGTAGATAGATCTAGATGGTAGGTAGGTAGGTAGATGGACAGGGAGAGAGATGGATGGATAGATTTTATTAATCCCACTAGAAATGTTTGTTCTACAGCAGCAAAAACAAAGAGAAAGAAGCAGTCATAACAGAATTAAATGATGACAGTGAAGGCAAAATTAGCAAAAATTGCAAAAGGACGAAAAGAAAAAACAACAATAAATAAATGGTCTTTCGGTTTTAGTGGATAATTGCAAATCTCCCTTAGACGGGATTGAGTGTAAATGCATAACAATACATTTGTTTGGTCATTTTCAAAATATTCCCAAGTAATGAGAAAAGGCACTGACCTTTTTTTTTACAAACAAACCTTGAAGAGAGAAATCTCTCGGAAATCCCAACGTGTGCCAAAAAATCCCAAAATATCTTGGCCAGGATTACGCAATTTTCATCATTATATGTACAACGGGGTTATTTCTAGATTTGTGAATAAAGCAGCTTATCTTCTGAGTTCAAGTGCTCAAAATGGGCAAAATAAAGCCGCCGTTCATTTTCTAAACCGTCTGTTTTTATTTCTTCACTGAAACGGTTGGAATCAGCCTCGGAATATTGACCAACGGATTGTGATCATGTTCTCGCTTTTCACTTGAACGAGCCGTTTAACCGAATCTAATGAAATAAGGCGTCTAAGTTTTAGAAGTTCTCTTGGTTTGTCTACTAGTGTGTATTGTCTGTTGTACAAATATTTTTGGTTTAGAATTGTTCTGAAACGTGTGATTAGATGCCGTTATTATAGTCATCGGCGCTGAGATGGGGTAAAGTCCTGTGTGAATCCTCTTGGTGTTGTGACTGTGTCTCTCTCTCTCTCAGCTGGAGGAAGCAGAGCTGTGAGCTGAGCAGCAGTGAATCCTCTTGGTGTTGTGACTGTGTCTCTCTCTCTCTCAGCTGGAGGAAGCAGAGCTGTGAGCTGAGCAGCACCGTCAGGAGCCTGGAGAAGCGTCTGAGTGACCTGCAGGACCAGCAGCAGCAGCAGGACAACAGCAGGATCAAGCAGCTGCAGAAGGAGGTGAAGCAAAAGCCCCCAAAAAGATTCACGGCTGCAGCCAACAATTATTTTCTAATCCATCATCTATCGATTCTTTTTGTTTTTTTTTTTTTTTTTTTTCATTAATCTACAACACAATTGATATATTAGTAGTCGATTAATATGAGCATTATGAGCATTAATCGACTAATTTATTGACTAATTTTTCGATTATTCTACCGATTGTTTTCGTTTTTTTTTTTTTTTTTTTTTTTTTGACTAATAGTTAGGTTAATCTAACGATTATTTTTATTTTTAGATTAATTGGCTTATCTTTCAACTGATTGTTTTAATAATCTTTTTATTATGTTTTAGACTAATTGACTTGTCGACTAATTTTTTCGATTAATCTATCAGTTTATTTTTCCAATTAATAGAGTAATTGTTCGATTAATGTATTGATTTTTTTTGATGAATCTGCCAACTTATTGCTTGATTAATCTATCGATTGTTTTTTAGATGAATCGACTTATTGTTCGATTAATCTAACAATATTTTTTTTTGCCCAAACTCAGCCAATAAAAAGTGACTTCAAACAATAAAAACTCAAGCAAAGAATAAAAAACAAAGAATAAAAACTCAAGCTTATATTGTACATAACCACATAGTATGTTTCAATATCTCTTACAGAAGTAAATGTAGGCCAAAAGCTATCAAAATGACACAAAATAAATTAGAAGGCTTGTTTATGCCTTCATAAACAATGATGAGACTTGTTTTTTTAATTTACTTGGTTAAAAAAAATAAAATTTTTAAATAATGGAATGAAACACACACAGATCATCGATGTGATTTATTCAACATCACTGAACTGAAATTAAAGCACAGTGCCCAAATCAAACAATCACTTTGTTTAAAAAGAAAAACGAAAGCAAAAAATATATAACTTGCAGATTAAGGAACAGAATTCTATTATTCTGTAAAAATATAATATTTGTAATAAGATGCATAGTATATTCTGAGCATTTCTTGCGTCTTCTGTAAACAAATATTTTAATATGCAACGCATCAATGTAAACAACCGATTGTCATAATGAAAATTCAACTCTGTGACGAAGTGATTCTTTTGGAGAATCTATGAATCTATTTTTTTTTGCTATCATCTTCCCAGCTTGTTTCCCGCATCGCAATGTTTGAAAGAATGAAAAGAACAAGCAACACATTGCTTTCTTTTTTTTTTTTTCCACGTTTTTTTGCAGCTCTACTATAGACGAGTTCTTTATCTTTCTCCTCTTGTGTTTCAGTATGAAGACAGCCAGACGGAGCTGTCAGGCCTCAGGGAGAAGTTTGAGAAGGTGGAGGAGGAGAAGCGTTCCGTGGTCCTGGACCTGCAGCAGAGTCTGGAGCGCCTGAGACTTCTGCAGGACAACAACAACCACCACGTGAGTGTGAACAAACACCCGTCGTGTGTGTGTGTGTGTGTGTGTGTGCGCGCGCAGTGAAAGCGTGAAGCGTGTGGTTTCTGGGCCCGTCGCAGCACCAATAGTAAAGCGGAAAACGTTTCCTACCGAGCGTCCACACGTTCAAGCAAGA
The DNA here is from genome assembly GCA_028031935.1 of Paedocypris micromegethes. Lineage (NCBI taxonomy): Eukaryota > Metazoa > Chordata > Actinopteri > Cypriniformes > Paedocypris > Paedocypris micromegethes. Next base: position 33,074,569 of record CM051495.1, on the reverse strand, counting down.
CACAACATCAATCTCTCACTTTGACAGGAAGTGTACGTAAATACTACAGGTGTTTATTTGTTAAATGTATTAAAATGGATTTATTTATTAATATTAAATTCATATATCTAATTCAATATCTAATTGATCAATTCGGAAATATTCAATATTTAATTATGCTAATGTTTACATTTAAATACTAATTAAATATTAAATGTCAATATTTAGTATTTAATGGTGTTAATGTTTATTTTGTTCTATGTATCTACATGTATCTAGAATGATTAGAACTGAGAACTAACAAAATTCCAAAATCCACTATAATTTGATGGATTACACTGTTACACCGGTATATCAGTTTATATATTTTTAAAGATATTGCATTATTTAAGATTATTTCATATATTTAAAGCCTTGTGCAGGTGATTCTGAGTGTGTCAGACAAACAGAGAAAAGCGAATCTGTCTCACACGCCATCAAATAGAGCTGTAAAGATATATTCACTCTAGTAAGTGAATTATTCTGTAGCCTGTGAAATACATTTTCCCGGTCACAATAGAGAGTCCAGAATTGATTATCAATCAAAGAAGATTATTATAATATGTGTAATATTATGAACACACCATCCTCACAATTCGCTCATCAGGACAGTTTCACTAATTATTTCTATTATTATTATTATTATTATCATCATTATCAATAATTAACGCAAGTTATTTCTGCCTTTAAATGGTTATTATGGTTAATATGCCTTTCTGCATCTACAGTTCCGTATCTGCAGTATCTGTATGTTAGAATATTTTTAATATTTAATAACTTAAATCTTATTTCCAATATTAATATATTCTAGCCTGCGTCAACGCAGCCAGGCCAAGGCTGAAAACTTTTGAATTGTTTTATACTTGTGTCTCCAAGAGATATAGATTAGTAACTAAAATCTAGGTAATAATAATATAATAATAATAATAATAATAATCTAAAAGTTGTTTTGACTTATTCTTCCCTATGGATCTGTGGGGGAATATTATAATGCAAGATAATTTGATGTTGACGTAAATCCCAATTCCGGTAAACTGCTATGTCTCCAGTCTCTGTCTAAGTCTCATCAAAAGCAAGGACACTGGAGCCTCTCCGAGATAAAATCTGTGTCAAAGGTTCAGAAACGTTTAAACTAAGAAATCCTCACATCTACTTGACTATTTGTAATATTTATATTAATACTTACTTGTTATATCAAAGTAATTTAATTAACACCAATAACCAGACAATCAAATGAATAAAAGTGATAATTCTTTTAAAGATTTACTTAGTGTGCCTTGAGACAGTTAAAACTGTGAGAAGCTTCTTAAAATAACTCAGAACTCAAACTCAGAACTTATATTAATTCATGATTGACCATAGATAATATTTTATTATATCTTTTAAGATAATACGTAGGTTTCAACATTTAAAGTTAGTGTTTAAGACTTATTCTTACTCTCCTCGTGTTGAGACCTCTGAAGGTCGAATGGAGACCTGATTACGTATCACCATAGCAACGTCTATCTTGTGTTATTGAATAGAGACCACGTGTGTAAGTCAGTCCTCTGACAAATCTCGCTTCCTGCTGATAGGCACGCGAGATATCTGACGTCATTTGGGGTATAAAGGATCCGCATTTCCTGACTGTGATGGAGTGATGCTTTGAACGGCAAAATAAACACGTGTTAAACCTCAGATACCCATGTACTGATATATCAAGTTCTTTTGAACGTTAAAGTCCTTTGAAATGTCTAAAAAGTAAAAAAAAAATCAATATTTTTTGTGTGTTGTGTTTATACACAGATGCACAGATATTATGTGACTCACACGTGGTATTTATTACATCCAACGTACAAAAACACGGCAAGATCAAGGTTCGTTTCTGGATGTAAAAAAAAAAATCAATTGTTTTTGTGTCGCGTCGTGCACAAATATTATGTGTCTTACACGTGGTACTTATTACATCCAACGTACAAAAACACGGCAAGATCAAGGTTCGTTTATGGAAAATATTGCCACAAAATATAACGTTTTTTTTATATTTGAAAAAAATAACCAAAAGAAAAATGAAATCCTTGAGAGACTGATGAGAAAAAGCGAAAATATGAAATAATGAATTATAAAAATAAATAAAATGTCACTACGCCGTTTGAAGGCAATACACGTTCATTTTCACACTAGCAAAAATAAAACGCAAGTAAACAGTCGCTTTACCTTTAGTTTTTATAGTCAGTGTATAGATCCGATGATGTCCGGCGAGGTTCAGTAATATCCCTCCTCCCTCGGCCTGCTCCTGGCTTCTCTCTCAGCTTCAGCCTCATCCTCCTCAGGGCTAATGCATGACAAACTCTCCGCTTAAGCTAAGAACATCCACCTCATCGCCGCCAACAGTCTAACAAGTGTCCGTAACCACAGCGCTTCCTGGGCTCGGTGTTAGGGGCGTGGCTCTGGGGGCGTGGCTCTGGGCTCCTCCAGTGTGTGTCCTCGTCTCTTTCCTCGCCGCTTCTGATCACGTGTAGGGATGTAACGATACCGTCGTCCTCATTACGGTGTAATTAATGGCACATCTCTGTCAAAAACTGGCTGCAACTACATATACCACGATGCTTTGCGCTGCGGTTTAGCCAATAGGAGCGCACGCTGCACACGCTCCTCATCCGCCCAGTAGAGACGACAGGAAGCAGCGGATACAGCGCGAACGCTGAGGAAAACCCCGAGGTCAACCTTTAAATCACTGGTGTTGGAACTTTTAGTTTCTACTAACACTAAAGGGGAAAAGGTGAGGAACAGATGCTTGTGTGTGTGTGTGTGTGTGTGTGTGTGTGTGTATTAGAGCATTGCCACACGGCCGTGCTCGTTTACTTTATGACAGTTATGGTGGCAAGTTAACTTTTATTTAAGTTTTTGACTTTATAGTTGTTGCACTTTAGAAAGGTGAATTGCTACAATAGAAAATTATAAATAGAAATTTAGAGTAGCTTGAAGTGATTAGTGTTAGTATGTTAGTATGTTGCTGTTAGTATAGTTAGTATATTGCCGTTTCTGACTTGAATTGAATTTTGCCGTTTGTAATTAGTGTGATTTATTGTTCTAAAATATGACAATAAAAGGCCTATTTAACAATAGCCAATGATTATTATAGTGTCAGCTACACTAGAAACACGAGAGACGTGATTATCGTGAGGTTTGCTTCTGGTTACATCCCTCCTCATGTGCTGGTGTGGTGCTGATGCTGTGTGTTCTCCGTCCCGCAGGGGAACTGGCACAGGTGGATGCCCGTGGCCGCCGTCACCGTCGCCGTGGCAGCCTACCTGCTAGCCAAGACCTCCAAATGACCCGTGACACGCCCCCGTGACCTTGATGTGTCCAGAGCCTAACCGTCCTGTAGATTGACACGCCCCTTCATCAGCCCTGAAACCACTTCACTATCGGTTAGATATCGGTTAGATATCGGTTCACTATCGGTGACTGTTTTCATCACTGTCGCTTTGCCAAACACGTAGTGAATGGCCTTATGTAGCGTGAACACATATGTACCTCTGTGACGGGAAAGTCCTGCGCAATAATGTCCTCCCACATGTTTTGGGGGTTTTAACTGGGTTTTGTTTGTGGTTCTCAATCCGTGTTAGTTTGCTGCGTCTAAACGCGGTGATCGTTTGCGTTTCTGACGTCTATGCACTGTTCTTCCTTCTCCGGCACTTTAACCCACAGTGCTAGCGCCACCTGCTGTTACTCTCTGTTATTTCACTTTAATGTGATTTAACCCGACACCCTAAATAAAACAATAAAGAGCTAAAGTGACACTCGCACTCGTCTCGCTGTTTCATCTTCAGCTGCTGCTTTTCTCTTGTGTTCTGGAAACTAGGGGAACGGAATGTTCTTCTGCTGTGCGAACCAAAACACAAACTTGTTTATGATGTAAATGTGCATTAATATGTTGGAAACGACTTGGAAGCATTTGGGAAGAAGAAGACTCGCAAAAAAGACGCGAGGAAGAAATCACGATGGTTACGGCAACAAAAAGATGTGAAGGTGCTATGTGTTGATGTGATGACGGATCATAATGAAGTTCCGCCTCTGTCTGATGATCAGATCTGCTCCTGACCTCCGTCTTTCCAGGAAACATCCATCAAGCAGTGGGACCTTGAGGCCTAATGGTTTATACAAGTTGGGTTTGGAAGGTCATTGGTTCGGATTCGATTACCACGAGCTCCCAACTTCTGTGACCTGAGAGAGAGAGAGAGAGAGAGAGAGAGAGAGTAGTAGTGTGTGTAAGTGTGAGATAGAGAGAGTAGTAGTGTGTGTAAGTGTGAGAT
>CM051495.1:33031593-33060541 GCA_028031935.1 Paedocypris micromegethes | reverse complement strand
TGTGTGTGTGTGTTAGTGGCTGGTTATGTTTGTGTGTGTGTGAGAGAGAGAGAGAGAGAGAGACAGTGTCGGTCTGTGTGTGTGCGCGCATGTCAGTTTGATTGCGGGAGTGTGATGAGAAGTGTGAAAGAGAGTCTGTGTGTGTGTGTAGTGACTGATTGTGTGAGTGTGCACGCCGGAGAGTGTGTGTGTGAAAGAACACGTGTGTAAACCTCAGATAAGGAAAGGTTGTTGTATGAGTCGGAATAGGATGAAAAATGTCTGACCTCATTGATTAAGAAAATCTTTACAGATAAAACGTCATTCTTCAAGTCAGCATAATGCAAATACGCAATTGTATATTCAAATGATGTTTCAGATGGATGATGTTGTGTTGCAGGTCTCGCTGATAGACGTCTGGAGATTCTGCGTGTGGTTCGTCTCTGCATCCTCAGCCAATGGATAATGGGGACTGGGGGCACAGGGTGTGTATTTATGTTGTCCAGTTTGTGTGGAAAATGCTTTTTGAGAATGTTTGATTTCAAACCTATTTTTAAAAGTTTTTTTTTATCCCATTTATTTTGTCATGAATTATTCATGGTTAGAAATAACTTTGGTTATTGCTGATAGGTCAACATTTATTATTTTACTGATTTTTTTTTACTTTGATTATTTATTGACATTTTTCAAATAAATGAAATAATGACTGCATTTTTCACCCGTAATGTGCGGATTTTGATCAATCAATCAGTTTATTTCATCAGTTTTATTGCCGACATGTCAACATTATTATATACTGATATGCTTTTTTTAAATGAATAAAATGACAGCAGTTTCCAGACAGTAATGTACAGATTTTGATCAATCGCTCAAAGTTTATTTGATCATCTTTACTGCTGATCTGTTAACATTATTGTTTACTGATATACATTTTTAAAATTAAACAATTACTGTATTTTTCGGACCGTGATGTGCAGATTTTGATCAGTCGATCAAAGTTTGATCTTTTTTTGCTCATATATCAACATTATTATATACTGATATACATTTTAAAAATAAATAAAATAATTGCTGCATTTTCCGCACCATAATGTGCAGATGTTGATCTATTGATTAATTGGTATATATATACTGATATACATTTTTTTTAAATAAGATTTCATGTGCGCATTGTAGGCCGTGAAATTGTAATAGTATTGAGGTTTTAAACACATTTTAAATGTGTGAATCTGAAGATAAAATAAAGATAGATTAGTGGTAAAGCATCTGTTATCTTGTATCAAAAATGTCTATTTGCTACAAATAGAGATTCATCTAGATTAATTCCACGATTAAACTTGAACATAAAATGCGCACGCTTGTTCGTTCGGATTTAAATTCCATCACAATTGAGTGTAATGTTCAGTTTCAATTTCAATGAAAGTAGAGACATTTCTGATTTCTGACCTTCTTTTCCCGCGTCTGCCTTTTATCCAGTGTTAATTTGTCTTATTCAACAACACTTTTTCCCTGACGAAAACGAAACTGAACTATATAAAAACTCCCACTTGGCGACGAAAACTACAACTACATTGATTGACTCTTTTGTCAACGAATAAAAACTAAATAAAATTGCCAATCATAATCTGAGCTGTGTACATCTGTATACCGATCTGTACTAGTTGTGTATGTGAAGCAACAATCACGGGCAGAAATACAACACACCAGAAGAGCTGAAACTTCTTTTGAATCTTGCAACCATCTGTTGTTTATGAACATGATGCAATTATAATTGTATAACTAGTTTGAGGCTCGAGAGTTTGTGTATAGCTTTATAGTTTGTGCAGTCCCTGATGATGAGCGGAGTGATGTTGATGTGTCTGTCAGGCGTCTCTCCCAGTCACCCTGAACGTGGGCGGTCAGCTGTACACCACCTCCGTCTCCACCCTGCAGCGCTACCCGGACTCCATGCTGGGCGCCATGTTCCGCGGAGACCTGCCCACCGCGCGCGACGCCCAGGGCCACTACTTCATCGACCGCGACGGGACGCTGTTCCGCTACGTGCTGAACTTCCTGCGCTCCTCCGAGCTCACGCTGCCCGCCGACTTCACCCAGACCGAGCTGCTGCGCCGCGAGGCCGACTTCTACCAGATCCAGCCGCTGATCCACTGCCTGAGCCAGCCCGCGCCGCTCTACCCGCCCGACACCTTCCAGCAGCTGGTGGAGCTGTCCAGCACACGCAAGCTCTCCAAGTACTCCAACCCCGTGGCCGTCATCATCACCCAGCTCACCGTCACCACCCGGGTCCACGCGCTCCTGGAGGGCATCTCCAACAGCTTCACCAAGTGGAACAAGCACATGATGGACACCAGGGACTGCCAGGTGTCCTTCACCTTCGGCCCGTGCGACCACCATCAGGAGGTCTCTCTGCGCGTCCACCTCATGGACTACATCACCAAGCAGGGCTTCACCATCCGGAACACGCGCGTGCATCACATGAGCGAGCGGGCCAATGAGAACACGGTGGAGCACCACTGGACCTTCTGTCGACCCGCTTATAAAGTGGAAGACTGATTGTGCTCGGCTGGAGTCGGTCCTGATGAGAGGGACGAGCATCACGTCATATGGTCATGGACCTTGGCGACAGACTCGAGTTAAGCAGCTCAGAAGGTGGAATCTCCGCTTGCGTTTCGTTGTGGATTCGTAGATGATGCATGTATTTAGAACTTGATGTATTAAATGACGCCCCTCCCGGAAAATTGTTCCCATCAATTTCAACGCACTTTCTAGCTATATTCTTCACCCATGGTTATAATAATAATACATATATAATACATATATAATAAATGAAGGCTTTTACGTGTTGGATGAAGATTTTAAAAGAAAAATGCCCATGCATGGTTATAATAGATTTTTTAAATCGTTATTGCTGCCATTTCACATGCCTTATAGTTCCGTCTTCCAATTTTCATAAAAGCATGTCAACGCAAATATGTATGCTATATTTAATTATTTACGCTTAGTGTACGTTTATGAATGCATTTTAAAAATGGAAATTCCAAGTTGCTGTGCCCCCCCCCCCCCGAACCGCAGTACTTGGTTTAGTCCAGCTCACGGACCAATCGCAGCTGACGCTTTGTGACGTCTTGACGCCGTCATTTCCGCTTTGATTTCGCGTCTTTTAACACGCGACAGTTGCCAGATGAAGGACGCGGCGGTTAAATTGCTGTTTTATTTAATGGAAACTCGTTTTCTTAAGCGTGTGTAATTGTCGCTAGTGGAGATTACTTTTTAGAAAGTAAAAAACATGTTCAGGAGAAGCCGGAAGCTGAAGTATATTTTGAGTCTGGTCCCCGGCAGGAGGCGCTTCGGCTCGTACCGGTTCTTGCCCGTGTTCTTCTGCATCGGAGGCGTGATGGAGTGGATCATGATTAACGTCAGAATCGGAAGAGAAACGTTCTGTAAGTACAAGGATTCTGCAGCGGTGTACTAATGTTTTTACGTTAAATTCCTGACGAGCAGAATGTTAAGAAACTGGTTCTGAAACACCAGACGATTTCATTATAATTATAGTCTCTTGTCGCGATAAACCGTTTCACAACATCCAGCTGTGTCATTTTGCGTTACTGTACTTACTGTATTTATTGAGTATCAGAGGACGTAACACTAAAATGATACTTCTTTAAATAACTCAAAGCGCAAGAACATGACAGTAGATCCAATCATACAGTTTGCAGGAGTACACTAATGTGTCATTTAAAAATAAATAAGTTACAGATTCCTTTTCTCTCATTATCACACTCACTTGTCCCATTCTCTCTCTGTCTCTCTCTCTCTCTCTCTCTCTCTGTCTCTCTCATTCTCTTATCTGTCTTTCTCATTATCTTGCTCTCTCACTCATTGTCTCTCTCTCATGCTGTACACCTTCTATCATTCTCTTTCTTTCTCTCTCCCTTTCTCTCATTTGTTTTGTTTCTTCTCTCTCAGTCTCACGCTATTTCAGAAAAACTTTGTTTGATTTTACGATGGAAAGGAAGGACGAGGTGACTGAGGAACCTAGCAGCTTTTCCCCCTCATTTATTCCTCCTGTACAGTTTTAATTTGTGTGACTTTGACTGCTGACGGCTTTATTATGACACGGTTTGTGCTTTTTTTTCGGCTTCATTTTCAGCAGCGGGTGAATGTGGCGAGAACATTATTGATGTTTTCATGAGGTTTAGCGTAAAACCTCGTATACAGTAGAATTAGGAACTTTTGAAGTAAAGTAAGGTGCTCTGCTTTTAACCCATCCAGTGAAGTTAACACACACACACACACACACACACACACACACACACACACACTCACACACACACACACACACACACGGAGCAGTGACCACAGCTGCCTCTTATGTTTGTGTTGTGCGTTCCAGACGACGTCTACAGGAGAAAGCAGTCCGAGCGAAGCTACGAGAGAACACGAGAAGATGACCTCAAGTGAAACGAAAATCTCCACAAGACCCGATCAACATCTGTAAATCACCAGTGTGGTCCAGACAAACCCCTCGAATTTGAAAAGGCCTTTAATTGCACGTCACAACATTACACAATTATATGTATATAAAAACTATATGAAATCTATATTAAGAATGAATAAGCAGAAAAAACCCAATACTGTATGGACTGTTGAATTATTGTAAGTCTAAACTGTGTGCAATGACATCATAGACTGGTTGTGTACAACTCAATGTAAAAAAAAAAAATAAGTGTAAAGGTATTTTTCTCAATCTATCGTCTGTGTGACTTAAATCCACTTTGGCTTATTAAAAAAAAAAAATTTTTTTTGACACGTGAACAAACATTGATGAACAACAAGAATAAGATTATTTCTATTAGCCATTAGAATATTCTGCAGAATCAAGTTCATCTTATTTTTTTTTTTTAGAATAAAATATTGTTTTGTTCTCTGGAAAATAGAAAAAGGACATGACAATAAGGACAATAAATCACTACACACACCATTTAAAATATTGTGTATAATATACCGAAAACGTGATAATTATAATATAATATATACCTAGTCCAGACAATTAAGTTTCCCCACTGAGAAACTATTAAATTATGTTAATCTTATCGTAGTGGCCTTTTTAATGCGTTTTAAGTGAAGGTTTGGTGTATAAGTATCCAACTAATAATTATTTTAGCCTGCAAACCTACACCAAATTACTGTACGACTAATAAAGCTGGTGTTTAACAGCGCGTGCACCGCAAATACTACAAATCCCAGAATGCTCTGCCGGCTTTTTCACTAGCCAATAAGATGCCAGTAGGAGTTATGACGACCGTAACGTTATTCAAGTGTTTTTAATTACAAAACCGATTCTGTGTAGTATTCTGTCACGTATCGTATCTTATGTACCAAAGAAGAAGAAGAATTCTGTTATGTATGGTTTAGTACAGTGTTCCACGCTTGGTTTAACTTGAGTTGACCTCTAAATCTATAAATGGCGTTTATCTTGTAATGCTTGTGTATAGTCCACATATTGTGTATAGTAGGATACAGAGGGTCGTCTAGTAGTGGCCGATGGGCAGCGCCCTCAGGCAGACGAAGCTGTCGGGATGCTGGGACAGATTGATCGGGTTCCCGTCCAGCCGAACCTGCAGCAGGTTGTACCGGATGTAGCGGCTTCCGTTTCCTCTGCAGAACGTCTCGTCCGTCAGCGTCGTTATGTTGTTGTTCTGGGAAACAACAGATTACCGCTTTTAATAATAAATAAAAAAAAAAGAAAGAAAACCCGCATAAGGGGCGTGGCTAGTGAGCGGCGCGACGGTATCGTTTTACACATCAAATTACAAATTAAAAGTCCCTTGTACTTCCGATTTTGGAGCGTTTTTTTGAATGTGGCCATATTGACCATCACACTCACTTTTTAACTGGGATTAAAAAAAAGATTATTCTGCAGTTCTGACTCACAAGAGTTTTCCATAAACATTAAAGATTCTTATCCATAAATCCAAAAATGGATTTTAGTAGAGAAATGATTGATGTAAAATATATATTAAATAAATTACTAAATCTAGTATCATAAAATACATTATTTTCGCTTGAAATAATTAAACAACATGCTGTTTTGAATTTTGTGTCCAGGAAGTCTTTGAGATCGTCACCAATCTTTCCTCACCAATTTTTTCTTTCACTTTTCATACTGTGATCGCAACTTAAAATATATTTTCAGTAAAGTATCAACCGACACAATAAAATAAACTGCGTTGTGTAGAGTAGTGAGGGACTATTTGTATTGCTTTAAAAAAAAGATTCAAAATGGCACGCCCAATGTCATCTCAAATAGTAAATACAAATACAATCATCACAAATACGTGACTACAATGCTGAGATGTTTTAACAGACGCAAGTGGACGTACGTTGAGGTGAACCACACGCAGGCTTTCTGGAAGAGCTGGAACGGCCTCCAGCAGGTTGTCCCCCAGGTAAAGGTAACTCAACTTGCTTAGCTTCTAAAATAAAAATCAAAGTCAGTCTTTTTGCTTAAACTAAACACGACTTGGGGAGCGATGAGTGTCCAGTTAATTGTGTTTGCAATCGCGTTGTATGATGCGGTGAGTGTGGCAAAGTTGGTGTCGGTTAGAAAATTCTACTTGAGTAAAAGTACAAAATACCGTACTGTAAAAATTACTACATTTCAAGGTAAAGTCACCAATTCCAAGAAGACTTGAGTAAAAGTCGTAAATTATCCGGTTTTAAAATAACTCAAGTATTTTACTCCAAGAAGAAAAACTCCAAGAAGAAAAAAAAACACCAAGAAGTGTGAAAAACAAGAAAATCATTATGGAATGCAGAAAAACAGAAAGTAAATTTATCATCTCAATGTTTCAAAATTGCAGAACAAAATACATTAAAAAAAAGAACAAAAAATCAGTCTCAGTCAAACTCGAATGTGTAAAAAAGTGCAACATTCACGTGATTTATCTGATGAACAGCATCCAGTACCTTCAGCATCCTGCAGGTGGCGATATCACCACAATTACAACTTGTCGCGCACAATCAAGGTAGCGAGTAATGGAAAGTGTCCATTGAAATGTAGTGGAGTACAGATACTCTATTACAAATGTAGTCAAATAGAGTAAAAGTTGCTTATATTTCTGACACTTAGTACAAAAGGAAAGGAAAGTGAGGTGATGGCAAGCACAAAGCAGCCAAATTACTTAAGTATTTTTAAATGCTTAAAAGTAAAAAAGTAAGTGCATTTACTCAAGTACTTTACACCACTACAAATTCCACGAAAGTAGAACGCATGCAAGTTTGCAAAAGTTGCTGAACCGGCCAATCAGAGTTCACCACATCATAAACTCAAACATCGTGAAAACAATTTGCAATTCTTCTGAACTTTCCCCCGGAATATTGTTTGGCAGTCTTACCTTGAAAAGCGTGGCTTTTAACCCCGTGGTCCTCAGAAGGTTGTGGTTGGCACTGAGGGTGAGGAGTTTTCCCGGCAGCACGGGCAGCTTGACCAGCTTGTTCTCGGACAGCGTCAGTTCCCGGAGCTGCTCCAGCTTGGAAAAGGCTCCGTCCTCTATTTCCGAGATCAGGTTTCCAGAAAGGTCGATTCTTCTCAGCGTAGCTGGCAAACAAATCAATCCGTCATGGACACGCCCTCACATGAGTCCATCCAATCACAGAGCAGGACAGATGTTCTCACACTCCCTCACACCTTCTCACCTGCGTCTGCAAAGTCTGGGTTGGTTATTCTGGTGATTTTGTTGAAGCGCGCGTAGAGATACGTGGTCTCCCTCGGCAGCGGCGGGACGGAGGTCATGTCCGGGGTCACTTCCTCACAGTACACCGAGCCGCTCAAACACACACACATCAGGCACGTGGGACGTTCTGAAGAACGGTCCTTTAGTTAGAAAATGTAAAATGTTGAGACGGAACGGAAGGAAAACTTACCCTTGTCTTTCCCGTCATCTGATTCCGTGCTCTGGAATTCTGGGTTCCGGATTCTGTCATTGTCTGAATCTGGACGGGTTTTATTCTGTCGTGAAAAACAAAAACAAATGGGTTTAAACGGACACTCGTCTTTCCTCTCACAGAGGGTTTTGTTTTCTAGCCATTGTCGACCCTTGTCCTGCTCGCTGCTCACGTTCACAGTCAATTACAAATGAAAAGTCTTTTTGCACTTTTGCACACTCACTTTTTAACCGGGATTAAAAAACATTAAAGATGTGATTCTTGTCCATAAATCCCATAATGTATTTAAACAGAGCAATTATTAATAATAGGTACAAATGTATTTTAAAATGTACTAAATATAGTATTATAAAATGCATTATTTTTGCCGTAAATAATTAAGTTAAATGCTGTTTTGAAAAAGAATTGCACCATGACATTCCAGTTGCGATAAATTCTGATTGTACCTTTGATTTATATGCGTCCAGGAAGAATTTAGTCTTGGAGATCGTTTCTTCATCACCGATTCTCTCTTTCACTTTTCTCTGTGCAGTTCTGTTCTTCCTCGCCACAACGCAAAACATCAGTGCTGCGAATAAAAAGAGCAAAACTCTCAGATTCAACATTCTGCAGCTCGAATGGGGAACGTTCTGGAAGGATCTGATGAGCTGATGCTGAAGCCAGTTTAAAGAGTCTGTGAGCCAATCAAAACTCACAAAACGTGTTTAACTCACTGTGTGCCGGATTATTTATTCCAATTATTAACTATTGTTTTTTAGAGAAAAAAAATTGTATTACAATCATTACGTATATAATTTATTAGAAAAAATTTTGACTTGTTTTGTTGTTTTCTTCTATAAATATTCAACATTTATACATGTTCATTTCATTCATTCATTTATACGTATTTGATAAATGTTTTTATTAAAGGTTTATGATGTGAAATATACAAATATAAATGTACAAATATGTTTTTGGTACACTTACATTTTTTAATTATTAATAAATGTTTTCAAATAAACACTGCGGTGGAAGAGTCTCGAGTGGAAAAAACATTAGTTCAGGAATCTTGGATAGTCAGAACCTCGACTTTAAAAATAAATACAAAATACATTAATATTGTTATCAGCAAAGGCATGCGTAGCATTTTTCTGACTTTCAGGAACAGAGTGTAATACAGACTTTGAATTTAAGGACATTTGGACATTTTAAGCAGCATTTTTAGCCTGAAAATGGATCGAATTTAAGACAATAATCGATCTTCCCTGAGATCCACTTGTCTGAGACTTCAGCTGAAAAACACAATCTCCATCTGTTTAAACAAACGCCATCCAAGGTTTGTAAAGCCTTTCCTCATCCTCCCTCTGATTCTCCCGCTTTATTTTCCCGATGAGTGTAAGAATAAAAAGAGGAAAATCTGCAGGACAGATTAAAATAGTTTAAGCAGTAATAACACGGTGCATGTAAAAATCATACTACCGTGAACGTTTTGAGGATTTTCTAAGATTGTCAGGATAACTTCATTTCATTATTCTAAGAAATTCAGAAAGAATACAATAAAACAGTTACAAAAAAAAAGCAGAAAAAGGAAAAAGAAATGTTGTGCATTGGAATTTGCCCTTATTGAAAATTATCTTAATATATCAGTGATTTAAAACAGCTTTTTTTTTATCAATATCTTAACATATGAATAATAATCAAAATGTTCTTTTTTACAAAACACTTATTTCACAGCAACATTACCGATATAAAATACCACCAATGATAGCAATTCTATTACATTTCTAACACTCTTCGTCGTCTTTGTCGTTTTGCTTCATCGAAATAGCTTTAATCCGTTTAATTTAAGAGCAACGTCCTAAAATAACTGCAGGTGACGTCATTGTTGACAACCAGGCAGCTCCTCTGGCGACATCTAGCGACCGGATTCACAATGACACGTTCTACGAAATTATTTAAACACGTGAATATCTTTCTCAAATCTTTGTGTTGCTTTAATGAAGAAAAGGTTGCAGACAGTAACAAAAACGTGTGCATTCGAAACTACTATAATTACAATCGTTTTATTAAAAAAGCATATAGACTTGTGTTGAAAATTGGCACATGCGCAAATGGCGTCCAACAGTCACATACAATCGATTTCGATAAAAATGATTTCGAAAAGCTTTTCAAACGAGTGAATAAATGCATTACATTTTGTCGTTCACCTTTTTATTTCTCAGGTAATTTCATACAAGTCTCTCTTTCAGTTCTTTTTCACCCTCTTGAGCGAGTGTTGAACAGGTTGTGGCAGGTTTTTAACGTCAGTGTGTTGCTTCAGTCACTTTAGCATTTAAAAGCCACGTCGTTTGCGAAAGATACAGATAATAGCGACCAAAACTGGAAAAACTTGGACCCCAAACAAAGCCGCGAGAAAAGGGGGCGGGTCTTATCAGAGTGACAGGGTGTTGCTGTGGTAACCCAGCGCGGGGGCGTGGCTTAAACTCTGAACTTGTGCTGTGGCGGTCGGACACAAACCCCGCGCCTGAGAGGTGAGACGGCGTGTTTTCTGTTCATGTCTTCGACTTATTCGCTTATCAAAGTCGGTATGTGCGCGTCACTCTTCCGAGCCGTTCTGCTAAAAAACGACGAGTCACGTTTCTTTTAATAAACGTCACGGAAAGAGGAAACCACAGGCGCCACGGTTTCCACATGTTCCTCCAAACCAGGAGATCGTCGACTCTTTTGTTTGTTTGTTTTTGTCTTTTTAACAGACACTTTGAGTTGTGGCTTGTGTCGTTTTTGCTCGTTTTTGTCTATTCTACATTGTCGTTGTTTTGGGGTTGATTGACTGGTTGGTTTATAATACATGACATAGATGACATAGATTAAGCTATAATACTGTTGTTATTATGCCGTAATTACAGATAGAGATTGAGAGAGCAGAGAGTCTAAAAGACAAGAGGAAGAGGTGGAGAAGAAAAATGGAGAAAGAGGGAGAGAGAAAGTAGAGATGAGAAGATAAGAGATATGAGAGAGGTGAGAAAAAAATGGAAAAGAGAGAAAAGTTTAGTGAGAGAGAAAAATTACTTACATATTACTTATTTATTATAATAATACATTTAAAGTTGCTATGACACTTCACGTGTCATACCAGTTCACGTTTTCCTTTTGGACACTTAAGTCATTTTACTTTTTACCTACAGTTTTTTTGTATTTGTACTGTCTTCTCTTTTTCCATCCATCTTTACACTGAGACACTTTATCCCCAACTACAGCTTTTGGTTTTTTCATTTGTATTGTACGTTTATGCTTGATTGTTGCACAAAAGAGAGGGAGAGGAGAGGACGAGAGAAAGAGTAAAAAGAGAGAGGGAGAAGAGAGGCTTGAGAGAGAGTAAAGAGAGAGGGAGAAGAGAGGACGAGAGAAAGAGTAAAAAGAGAGAGGGAGAAGAGAGGCTTGAGAGAGAGTAAAGAGAGAGGGAGAAGAGAGGCTTGAGAGAGAGAGAGAGTAAGCTGTAGACAGCGTGTTGTGATCACTGATCAGAGAAGCTCCTCCTCCACTGAGATGTTCCTGTCCGTCTTCTCTCAGGATGTCTGCTGACCTCAGGCTCCTCCTCTTCCTCGGCTGTGTCCTGTCCGGCACGCTGGTCAGCGCTGCCTTCAAAATCTGCTCCTTCAACATCAAGAGCTTCGGTGACTCCAAATCAGCCGACGCAACCATCATGAACATCATCTCCAGGGTACGAGCAGCAGCGTCTGCTTCACCTCACAGACCATTTCATCTCAATCCAGTGTTTTCCACCTGTGTATGGTTTTTGTCGTATTTTTTATACATATTTGTTAAATTAAATTAAAATTTCTGATTATGATTTGTAATTGTAATCAGAAATTTAAATTGAATTTAAATCGTACATCAACATCGTGCAATATATATTCTTTATCTTTATTTATTGTTTTACCATTGGGGCTGCTGCAAAATGTAAATTTCTCTTTGTTGAGACAAATAAAGGTTTTCTTCTTCTTCTTCTTATATTCTAAAACTTCTCTAATCTTATTTAACTGTATTTTCTAAGCTTTTTTTGAATACTTTTTATTGTTTGTTTTTTGACGCTGCTCGTGTTTCTTAGTCCTGCTGTAACGAGGACGGAAGAATAAAGGACTTTCTTATCTCATCTCTCTCATCTTCTCGTGTGTTTCCCTGGCAGATCGTGTCTCGCTGTGACATCTGTTTGCTGATGGAGGTCCGTGACCAGAAGAATAAAGCCGTCCCGCGTCTCCTGGCAGCGGTGCAGGGGTGCGTTATACTTTAATATAAGTATTAGTTACAGTTACTACTCACAAATTACTTACTTTACTTACTTACTTTACAGTCATTTGGCAGTCGCTTTTATCCAAAGCTAGTAACTGAGTTAGTAATGTAGTTACATTGTTATAAAAGTAACTAATTACCAGGGAAAGTAACTTATTATAAATTATAATAAATAATAATAAATTATTCATCAGAAAAGGTTTGAATGAGCATGTATAGCATCTATCTGTCTATCTGTATATCTATCTATCTATCTATCTCTCTCTCTATCTCTCTCTCTATCTATCTATCTATCTATCTATCTATCTATCTATCCTATCTATCTGTCCTATCTATCTATCTGTATATCTATCTGTATCTATCTATCTATCTATCTGTCTGTCTGTCTGTCTGTCTGTCTATCTATCTATCTATCTATCTGTCTGTATATCTATCTATCTATCTGTATATCTATCTGTATATCTGTCTGTCTGTCTGTCTATCTATCTATCTATCTATCTATCTATCTATCTATATCATCCATCTATCTGTCTCTCTGTCTATCTATCTATCATCCATCCATCTATTCATCCGTCTGTCTGTCTGTCTGTCTGTCTGTCCGTCTAAACCCAGAGATCTGCTCCCCTGCACCCAGAAGCAGCAGTATTGATTGTCTTGTGCACAGATTGGAGCGTGAGCACCAGTACGACTCTGTGGCCAGTGAGCGTCTGGGGAGAACAGCCACCTATCAGGAGCAGTACGTCTTCATCTACAGGTGTGTGTGTGTGTGTGTGTGTGTGTGTGTGTGTGATGATGCCCGTCTGCTGTGGTCCTCTCAGGAGAGACACGGTGCAGGTGATGGAGCAGTACCAGTATCCAGACACACAGCCCGGAGATGAAGACGCCTTCTCCAGAGAACCACTGGTGCTGCTGCTCAGAGCCCCCGACACAGGTGTGTGTGTGTGCGTGTGTGTGTGTGTGTGTGTGTGTTCAAGTTCTGAGCATTTGTAAGGCGCTTTTCACAGTTTTAACAGTCTGAAATTTGTAAGAGAATTGTTGCTTTTTATTAATTTGATTGTCTGGTTGTTGGCGTTTAAACGGATGATATATATAGATGGATAGATAAATAGATAGATAGACAGACAGACAGACAGACAGACAGACAGATAGATATACAGATAGATATACAGATAGATAGATAGATAGATAGATAGAGAGATAGATCGATAGATAGATGGATGGATGGATGGATGGATAGACAGACAGACAGACAGACAGACAGATATGTCTGTGATTATCACTATGACTATGATAAAGACCAGTGAGCAGCACATACGCGACAGTGTCCAGGTAAAAAACATCTCTACTGAGGAACAAACCCTGAGGAGAACCCGCTCACTGGTGCCAGTCTCCTCTGGCATTCTAACACTACACCATCAGTGCGTTGGTTGTTTCACGTCATTATTAATGATATTTCCAGAAGGTGTTCCAGGAAAACGTGAAGTACCATAATTAAAGATTTTGACAGTTTTAGGAGGTGCAGGTGTGATTCGGTTCCGAGCACTAAACTAGGCAGCCTTTCTATATGATTATATACATTTTTTCTGTAAGTTATTATAACAGTTCAATATATGCTTCGTTCAGTCTAGACTTGAATTGACTCACTGATTCTGAGACTAGGCAGAGCATTCCATAGCTTAGCTGCTAAATATGAAAAGGATCTTCCTCCCTGGTAGATTTTAGAGATTGACGGTATTATAAGCTGGCCGGAGTTTTGAGAGCGCAGCAGTGTGTGTGTGTGTGTGTGTGTGTGTGTGTGTGTGCTGACCGTGTGTGTGTGTGTGTAGTGGCGGGTGAGCTGGTCCTGATCCCGCAGCACACCACGCCCGCTAACGCCACTAAGGAGATTGACGAGCTCTACGACGTCTTCGTGGAGGTGAAGCGGCGCTGGGGGGCCGAGGTGAGACCACACCCCTGTGTCACGTGACTTTACTTTACTTCACAGTCATTGGCCAGACGCTTTTATCGCAAGTGAAGCAGTTTGTCTACAATTTGTCTATTTGTTTTTCATGATTTGTTTATTCTTCTTACTGTAGTTTTATACTGTTGGCTTTTATCCTGTTGATTTTATGATTGTAGTGTCTTTTGTTTTTTTTCTGTGGTTACATGGTTTTAACAGCATGACAGTCAGTCAACACTTTTTTTTTTTTTAAATCGGTGTTAAGGTTTTGGTGAAAGAACTCAGTTTTTACTGCTTTTTTACATTTTGAGGAGGTTGTAGATTTTCTCGCAGGAGAAGTTTCTCACTTTAACGCCGGATGTTTTGTTTTCCCCTCTTTTTGTTTTCTTAAGATTATATTATTGTGCATTTCCCACTGTTGTGAAATGAATGGGTGGAATTTTTTTGAAGTGTCTTTCTTTCTTCATCTGCCCATCAGTCTCACACTTTCTTTCTCTGTCTGCTTATGCTTTTGTTCATCCCCCATTTGTTCATGTCTTTCTATCTATCTATCTATCTATCTATCTATCTATCTATCTATCCATCTATCCATCTATCTGTCTGTCTATCTGTCTATATCTATCTATCTATCTATCTATCTATCTATCTATCAATCTGTCTGTCTCTCACTTTATCTATCCATCCATCCATCCATCACAGGGACACAGTGATTGACTCTTTAACTCTGGTCTCTACAGAACGTGATGTTCATCGGTGACTTTAACGCGGCGTGTGGCTACGTGGCTAAGAAGAACCGTAAGAACATCCGCCTCTACTCGGACCCGGCCTTCGTCTGGCTGATCCAGGACGGCGTGGACACCACGGTGAAGGAATCCACGGACTGTGCGTACGACAGGTTGGTGAAACCCGATCAAGCGGAGGATTGGCGCGAGATGGGATGTTTTTTCACCCTCGTCAGGATCGTGGTGCACGGAGAGTCGTTCCTCAGGAGCATCCAGCCGCTCTCAGCCAAGCCCTTCAACTTCCAGAAGGAGTTCCTGCTCACCGAGGCTCAGGTGAACCAGCAGGTCTCCAGAAGCTTCCTGAGGTCCTGCTAACCTCACGCTCTTCTCCAGGCTCTGGAGGTGAGTGATCATTACCCTGTGGAGGTGGAGCTCCTCACCCGAGGCGGCAGGAAGTCCTCGCGGAGAAGCAGCGGAGCCTCACGTCTTCTCCCACCAGCGCTAGCCACCATCTTATTACACGTGTTATTACACACACATGAGCTGTGCGGCTCGCTCCTGAGGCTTATGCACTGAGCGGAAATGAAGTGATGTGAGAAGTTCGGCCAAAGTCGGTTTTTCTTTTATTTTTCTATCAAACCTGGTCTTTGGTGTTTGTTTTATTTGCCTGCACGAATCAGCTTATGAATTTTTACGTCATACTTTTGTAATGGAATTGTGATTGAAGTGTGCTTGAACAACTGCCATAATTTTGATAATACGCCAACAGAATTGTTTTTCACCCGGTGCGGTCAATTGTAAAACATTTTATAGTTAAACGACTACGGTGGGGAAAAAAAAATACATTTTGCAAAAAAAATAAAAACAATGGAATGTACTCTGTCATTTTAGTTTTCCCCCTCATAAAACAAAACAACTTCCATGAAATGTTGGTTTTCTATCAGTGCTGACTAGTTATCTAGTGTTGGGAACAAGTTACAAAAATACCTTTCACTGAAAAAAGAACAATTATTGTTAATTTTAACTAGGTTTTATAGAATGTAAGACTTAGAAGCTAAAAGGCTATACAGTTATTGAATTTGTGCAGCGTTTAGTCAAACTACTCCTCTGGTAATTGTTACTCTTCAGGCTACTGCTACCTGATTAACTTACCAACACTGCAGCTAATACAGATGCGAGAGGCGAAGATTCTGCAGTTTACTAAGCTAGTGGGGTCATGATCAAAAACGAGGTCAAATAAAATCCTTTTGTAAAGTTTAAGATGACTAAAACAAACACTACAGTAGAATACCAAAGTCCTGGGGCCGTTCACCATGCCGAAGGGACAGAAACACAGACAGTTAGAGGACAGACTGGACTTTATTTCGGGTCAGAGCTGGTTATTTGGCGTGCAGGGCCTTCCAGCGACTCAGGGGTCCACGGCTAGGGATGTACTTCACCCCGCATCCGTCTGGAACCACTCGCTTCTCCGCCAGCATGTCGTCAAACTCCGTGGCGTTGAACTTGGTGAAGCCGTACTTCTTGGAGATGTGGATCTGAGAGAGAAGAGAAGCTTTAGATCTTCACGTCACGCTCCAATCAGACGGCTCTGCTCACCTTCTGACGCCCGGGGAACTTGAACTTGGCCCTCCTGAGAGCCTCGATCACGTGCTCCTTGTTCTGAGCCTTAGTGCGCACAGACATGATCACCTGACCGATGTTCACGCGAGCCACTGTTCCCTGAGGCTTCCCGAAGGCACCGCGCATCCCAGTCTGGAGCCTGGAGGAGAGAGAGAGAGAGAGAGAGCGTGAAAAACACAAGACAGAAAAACACAGAGCAAAAAAGAGGGGGAAAAAAAAAAATACAGAGCAAAAAAACAGTGTAAAAAGACAGCAAAAGAGGGAAAGAAAAGAGAAAAGGTGAAAAAAAAAAAAAGACAGAGCAAAAAAAAACAGTGTAAAAAGACAGCAAAAGAGGGAAAGAAAGAGAAAAGGTGAAAAAAAAAAAAAGACAGAGCAAAAAGAGAGAGAAAAAAAAAAAAGACAGCGTAAAGAGAAAAACAAAACAAAACAGAAAAGAGAGGGAAGACAGAGACAACAAAAGGCAAAAAATGACAAAGGGAAAAGAGACAGCAGAAACAGAAAAAAAAGACAGAAAGATGGCAAAATGAGGGAAGGCGTATAGTGGAGAGGGCGTGGCTGAGTGTGTCAGTGGTCCCTTACAGGGCGCGGCACCACGCAGCCGGACTCCTACACAAACCAGAGAGTTTCTGTGCGCAGCCTTTGCACGC
This sequence comes from Paedocypris micromegethes, assembly GCA_028031935.1. Lineage (NCBI taxonomy): Eukaryota > Metazoa > Chordata > Actinopteri > Cypriniformes > Paedocypris > Paedocypris micromegethes. The sequence continues at coordinate 33,043,415 of CM051495.1, read as the reverse complement.
CGGAGCAGTACTGACCACTGGACCGGTCGGCTTAATAAGCTGCGAGGGGGCGGGGCTCTGACTCACTCACTGACCTATCAGCTCCGGCGCACGACAGCATCTTGTTGATGCGGATGACGTGGAAGGGATGCAGACGCACGCGGATGTGGAAGCCATCTTTACCGCAGGTCTTCACCATGTACTTGTTGGCGCAGATGCGGGCGGCTTCCAGAGCTGCGGGCGGGAATAGCATCGTTTTTCCAGAGAAGGCGGCATTCTGGGACGTGGAGTTCGTCCTCACCTTCGCTGGACAGCTGCTCGTACTCGTCCGACACCATGTGACCGCACAGGGGGAACTCGTCCACTTTAGCCTTCTTCCGGCCCAAGTCGAAGATCCTGATCTTGGGATCTGAATTGGTTTAAACTGTAATTACTTTGAGAGAGCGTGTATGTGCAGGTAACAACACTTCCACAGAATGTAACCGTTTTGGCACACACGAATCTTGTGGCAGCGACTTCAGAAAAAATCTGCATATTTTTGGCATGAGGGAATGTGATTGGTTGATTATGACATGACATCTCAGTTTAGTTTTTCAACTTCTCCATAATCACATGGTGAGCACATTAACTAGGCTTGCTGGTAAATGTTTGCTGTTATTTTACGTTTATACATGTTACTTCGTTCTCTGATTTGTCGTTAAATGCAATTTCCCTGCTGTGGGACGATTAAAGGCATTTTCATTTCATTATGCAAAATTTGATTTGTCAATTTTGCTGTAAAGGATTACTTTTTTTCCCCCCCAAATACACTTTCTTGAAACCCACACAAGCAGAAGAAAATTTGGAAATTTCTATTTTTTGGAGTGATAGAATTTGATTGGACGATTCTGAATTGACATCTGTTCATTTTTTTGCAACTTAAAACTGGTTTTAATTTCTCCATAATCTGATCTGTTGATCACATTAACTAAGCTTTTTGATAGAGAGGTGTGAACGTAAATGCAATTTCCTTGCTGTGGGACAATTACAGGACTTAGATTCATTAGACAACATTTGATTTGTCAATTTTCAACAGTCAATTGTGGAATTTTTGAATGACTTCGAATGAGTTTTTAAACCACAGAAAAACAGCGGGATACATAAAGGCTGAGACAAATATTGACATTTACAGAGACAAAACTGAAGTAGAAATGAATTCCAGCATAAAGCTAGTTGAATCGGATGTGACAGGATGACGATCTCTTACCAGGAACACCGCGACAGAAACGGGACTTGGGATACGGCTTGTTTTTACAATACCGGTAGCTGAAAAACCACAACACAGGAAAGGTTAGAAAGACTTAAAAACAAACACGTAATAACGCAGTAATTAAACGCGACTTTAACCGTCACGTGCGATCGCCGCGTAATAAACGACTCGTTAATAGCTCGTTAACGCGCTAAAATATAACCCTCAGTCTACTTATATGCAGAATTAAATGTGGGATATTTAATAAAGAGTGAATTCCTCCTTAGAGACGGTAATAAACGCGTCGCGGTGCACATGGTCCAGCTCGCGGCCTCGCCATTTCCAGCGCGGAAACCGATTTAAACACTCACCAACGGGCCGGGCGGCGCCCCATGGCTGCTATCTGCAAAGAGCAAACGATAATAGTTTGAGATGGTAAGACGTGTGGCTTTATATAGATTATTTCATTCCTCTAATAGTCAAATATAAAGGGAGCCGCACCGCGCGGTCTCACCACGCACTCACCTAATGGCGGAAAGGAAGAAGAGTGGATTTCCGCTGCGTCATAACGCCGCGAGTGACATTACTTCCGGTTTAATTCAGACTGACGGGCATTTTTTTTAATTACGCATTGTTGCTAGCTTGTTTTTTTCTGACTGACAACATGTAAAATGTTTATATTTGTGTAAGCTTTTGAAAATATTTATTGGATTTCTTTTGCTAAAACGAACAAATGAGGCGTAGACCTCGAATTGCGATATGATGGGATTTGTAGTTCACTGGTATTCCGTCCGTAATCTAGTTATGTTTTGGCGTGGTCAAACTTTAAAAATATATTATAACCGTTATTGATTATTATGACAACTTATTTTGTATATTTAATAAGTGGGTCGTATGCCAGGATTTTTTTACATTTGAAATACAGCAGCAACTTTGATAAATCAAATAATTATTGATGATGATGAGCCGTTTGCTGCCACTAGAGGGCGAAAAAGACCGTATGATTTTCCCGGAAGTGACGTGATGATGAAGCGTTTTCTGTGATGACCTCACATCTCTGAACTGTGGATAATAAAGACCAAATGTCGAGTTGTTAGAAACCACAGAATTACTCAGAATGTCTGCAGATCAGAGAGAGAAACTCAAAATATACAGGAAAAAGAGAGCCAGCTGTAAGAAGAAGTAAACAGAAATAGCATTAAAAAAACTACGACAATATAGAAAAATAAAATAATAGAATATATTCTACTCTATTAGATACATTATATTTTATAATATTGTTGATCATTTTATACTTATTTTTTTCTAGCAATTATACGCTAATTTAACAATTTATATAATTATCCAGTACATATTATAAACTACAATCAACTAAAAGTTCTCGTCCTTTTCAAAAACTGATCTTTCAAAAAAAATATTTCTAACATATACAATTATAATTTTTTAGCTTTTCTGGTTACTTTTTTTCGATGGTTTTATTGATGACACAGTGATATTTTCCGATCATTTTGACGCGTCTGAAGAAAGAAAGTGATCGAGACGCCGTGGCTCTGTTGTCATGGTGATGACGTCACGCTCGAGGAACAGAAGGACACACGGAAGTGTTTTAAAAGTGTTCCAATGTCTCGCATTCCCGAGCTTCGGAACCTGCCACAACAAGTTCTGGATCCAGTGTCACTGTTCTAAACCCGAGGTCACGTGACGTGACGATCCGAACAAAAGCGCAAAGAGTTACAGTCAATGCGGAGATCACACACACACACACACACACACACACACACACACACACACACCACACACACATCACACACTCACATCCATCCCACAACACACACCACACCACACACACACAACACTCACCACTCACACACACATCTTTACAACACACACACTCACACACACGCACACCTCTCAGTCACTCACGTCTCACACACAACACACACACTACACACTCACACACACAACAACCACTCACACACCACACACACCTCTACACACACCTACACAACACACCCTCCACACACACACACACGCACACACACCATCACAACCTCTCTCACACACCACCACACACACATCCACAACACACCAACCTACCACAGACACACGAACACACACACACACCACACCTCACAACAAAACAGGCACACACCCACACACACACACACAACACACACACAAACAAACCACTTCACCACAGCACACACACACACACACACACACCACCACACACACACTCCATCATCTCACACACAGACACACACACACACCACACACACACCAACAACGACACACACACACACAAAAACACACACAACACGACGGGCAACACACACCCACACACCACACACACTACACACCACCACGCAAACACACATTCTTTCTCTCCACACACAACCCACTCACGCCACACACCCACCACACACAACACTCCTCCACAACACACCCAACACACACATCTTCACTCACACACACACTCACACACACCCCACACACGCACTCACACACACTCACACACACACAAACACACCTCTCTTTCTCTCACACACTCACACACACACACACACACACTCCTCACACACACACACACACACACACACTGGGCATGTCTGTGCTGTACAGTCTTGTCCTCTATATGTTCTGGATGAGGACACCGTGTTACGCTTTATATCTGTCAACATTTCATCCTTCTGTAAGAAAGTTCAGGAGGTGAAGCTCTTCTGGAAACACTCTAAACATGTTCAAACTCTCTCTCTCTCTCTTTCTTTTCTTATCTCTTTGTTTCTATTTCTCTACCTGTTTCTATTTCTCTCTCTCTTTCTATCTTGCTGTCTTTCTCTCTCTATCTCTATCTCCCTCTGTTTCTATTTATTACTCTCTCTCTCTTTATCTCTGTTTCTATTTTTCTCTCTATTCCTATCTCTCTCTTTCTATCTTGCTCCATCCCTTTCTATATCTCTGCTTCTATTTCTTTCTCTCGTTTTCACCCTCTATCCCTCTCTGTGTGTTTATTTTTCTCTCTCTCTTTTTTGTTTCTCTCTCCCTCTCTTTATCCCTCTTTCTATTTTTTCTTTCTTTTCCTCTCTCTCACTCTCTGTCTCTATTTCTATGTCTATTTCTCTCTCTATTTCTCTCTCTCTTATTTCTTTTTTTATTCTCTCTCTCTCTCTCTCTGATGAGGGACAGTCGTGTCCTGAGCTCCAGATGTGGCGAGCCACAGAAACCAGCATCCTCAACTGAACATGACATCATTATTTATCGTCCTCGCACATCTGGTTTGCTTATTTTTAGAGCAGATGTGGTCATGAAGACGACGGTATCTGATTAGAATAAATGCCACTTCAGAACAGAACCGTCTTTCGCACCGGACAGACAAAAGAATCCTATTTTAATTTGCGTGTCCATCCATCCATCCATCCATCACTCTCTCCTCGACGTTCCTCCTCTAGAAGCTGAAGGATCAGAGAGAGAAATATACAGGAAAAAGAGAGCCAGCTGTAAGGAGAAGCAAACTGAAACAGTTTAAAAAAAAAAAACTACGACAATATAGAATAATAAAATCATAGAATAGATTCTACTCAATTAGATAATTTATATTTTATAATATTGTTGATCATTTTATACATATTTCTCTCTCTCGGAATTATACGCTAATTTAACTATTTATATAATTATCCCAGTACATATTATAAAATACAATACACTAAAAGTACTCGAACATTTCAAAAATCAGAAATCAAAAATTCTGAATCAAAAATTCAGTAAAAATTCAAGAATAAAGCGGCTGAGACGTCTCTTTTTTTTTGCTCCTCTTCTCTGGCTTGAGTTGGTTTCGGGTCTGCGCTGTTTCCAATTACGTGTGGTGTGAGTGAATCAGTGAGGGATGATGTTTTTGTTATTGTTCTGGGATCTGACGTGTAGTAAGGCATGATGGGAAAAAAACGCCATTGCTTATTAGCTTTTTAGCCACGTTAGCTTTGGACGACTCCAGCAGCATTAACCCCGTCAGCCAGGTCTGCAAACGTGATGAAAACATCAATTCAAACCTCATTATAAACTACATTTGAACTAAATACAGAGAGACGAGGATAAAAACCAAACGCCAACATGAAAGTTTGTGTTTGAACTTTAGTCTCCGGCCATGCATGTCTGTAATAAATGTTGCTCTCTCTCCCTCACACACACACACACACACACACACACACACACACACACACACACACACACACACACACACACACACTTTCTCTTATTCTTTTTCCCTCTCCATTTGCCCCCTTCTCTCTGTTTGCCTTCTCTCTTTTAGTGTCTATCTTAGACTTTATTCCTGCCATTACTTAGTCTCTACTACCTTTTGTCGTTCTCTTTCTCTCTCTCTCTCTCTCTATCTATTTGTTTTTCATTCTTTCTCTCTCTCTCATCCGCACATTCTCCCTCTCTCTTTGATTCTCTCTCTGTTTTCTCTTGTTCACTCGTGTTCACTTCTATCTCTCTCTCTCTCTCTGTCTCTCTTACAGTTTTTCTCTCTTTGCCTCGTCTCTTTTAATGTCTCTCTTAGTCTTCATTCCTGTCATCACTTATTCTCTTCTACCTTCTTTTGTTCTCTTTCTCTTCTTTTGTTTTTCTCTCTCCACACATTATTCCTCTCTCTCTGTTTCTCTCACCTTTCTTGCTTGTACTTTCTCGCTCTCTTTTTTCCCTCTGTCTCGCGTTCTTCGTCTTTCTCTCTCTCTTTGCCTCCTCTCTTTTATTGCCCCTCTTAGTCTTTATTGCTATCACTTACTCTCTCCTACCTTCTTTTCTTTAGTTCTCTCTCTCTTTATCTATTTGTTTTTCTTTCTCTCTCACCCACCCACACTTTCTCTTTTTTTTCCTCTGGGCCCCCCCGCCACTCTCTCTCTCTCTCTCTCTCTCTCTCTCTCTCTCTCTCTCTCTCTCTCTCTTCAAACAGTCTACCATTTATGGTTGTGTTTGTAGAGAAAAGAAAGGCAAGTGTGTATCTGTACTCAGTTATGCAACTTTGTGCTGTCAAGTATCTGCACATTGTTTGAGATGTGTGTGTGTGTGTGTGTGTGTGTGTGTGTGTGTGTGCACTGCTTCATATATCTTTACACACACACATTTGTCCAAACACGAGGCGATGTTGACCAGCCACTTCCATCACGCAGCTTTACACACATGCAGACGTCTGTGTGACATCACGCGTTGTTACTGACTCTCGATATGTTCTAAAACACACACTTGTACAATGACGGTAATTATTCTTTTAATATTCTTTAAGCGAATATGAATAATAATTATACAAAAAAATATAATTATTACATAAGTTAATATTCTTTTCTTAATACATACGTATATATTTATTAGTTCTAACAAGTTAACGCATGTGATACATTTTAAGTGCTTAATTGTGTCAATTTTTTTAGCGCCATTAATCACAGTTGCATTTTTTTTTTTACTTTCGGTTTGGCAATGTGCAATGAATAGAACCTCTGTCTCCTGATGTGCTCATTAAGATCAGCATCTCACATCATTGAGAACAGGTGATGCCTGAGGTGACACTGACCTAGTTTTCCCCTCTCAGAGAGAAACACAGACACCATTCCTTTTCAACTGCAAATAACTTTGCTCAAAAAGCCGAATTTTTAGATTCATACATATTAGAACATAATTTACTTACACTTATTTTAAAAATAGACATTCCAAGCTTTATGTAGACATGTTTCATATTAGAGTGATAAGTGATAAGTATTTATTAAGTTGCAGTTCGTTTTCAGCTGTTGTTCAGGCACAAGTGATCTGTTGAACAACTTTATGGAGAAGCAGATTTCATTTCCCAACAGGACTTGGCACCTGCACACAGTGGCAAAGCTACCAGTACCTGCTTAAGAACCCTGGTATCCCTGTTCTTGATTGGCCATAAAACCCACCTGACCTTAACCTCACAGAAAATCTATGGAGCATTGTGAAGAGGAAGATGCAATGCAGAAGAGCTGAAGGCCACTACCACAGCAACCTGAGCTCTGATAACAGACTGGTCCACGCCGTGCCACGCCCCAATGCTGCAGTGATTCAGGCAAAAGAAGCCCAGACTAAGTACTGAGTGAGTGCTGTACATGCTCACACTTTTCAGTTGGCAAACATTTCTAAAAAGCCTTTCTTTGTAATGGTATTCAGTCATATTCTAATTTTCTGAGATACAGAATTTGGGGTTTTCATTGGTTTCCATTATAATCATTACTATTAAAGGAAATAAACATTTTGAATATATCAGTCTGTGTGTAATGAATGAATATAACATACAACTTTCACATTTTGAATGGAATTAGTGAAATAACAGTTTCTCTGTTACAGTTTCTCTCTTTTTTTTCTCTCTTCCTTTTACATATATTAATGTCTCTCTTAGTTCTTATTGCTATCACTTACTTTCTCCCACCTTCTTTTGTTCTCTCTCTATTTGTTTTTCTTTCTCTCTCACCCACACACCCAATAAATCAACGTTTTGACGATATTCTAATTTTATGACCAGCACCTGTATGTGCGGGAGCGCTCAGGAGCATGGCGTCATTGTTTAATGCGCATGCGCACAGACGCGAGAACCGTTATGCGCGCCATCAGACGTTGCTTAAACCCGGTTGTACACACACACACACACACACACACACACACACACACACACACACACACACACACACAGCATTCCTCTGATTCTCGGGACAATCCAAACACTCCCGACGGGTGATAATTCACACTGTTTATATCTCCAGTCTCACTACATGCTGAGGAATGGCCGGGAATGACGGATGTTATCGCGTCAAACTCCCGTTCCACTAACAGATGAATCACACACACAAAACACACACATCATACCTGAGAAGAACCGGCCGCCATCATCAGCTGATTCAACACGTGTGGCAGGAACAGGCACGTGCTCGGTTGGTGACGTAAACACGTGCTTTTATGTGTTAATACCCCTTGTCACAATAATATTCATCAAGCAAATATATTCTGCGGACGGTATGGATTCCATCTAAAATAAAAAGAGCTTTGAAAGTGTGGCATGTGTCACAGATCCCGGCTTAAAGCAGGATTATTATTAGGACTTTATGTGGGGACTATTATATTGTCACGGACATGAGAAAATGGATGTTTAGGTTAGTATGAATACATGTGTGCGTCCTGCTTTTCGAGGTGTACAGTACAGAGTGCCTCAATACTATACTTGAGTAAAAGTGTAGATGCCTTGTAAAAATTACTCCTTTACAAGCCACCAATTCCAGGAAGACTTGAGTAAAAGTCGTAATTAGTAACCAGTTGTAAAAGAACTTGCGTTTATTACTCGCACTAAATTTACGCTCATAAAACACCAAGATGAACAAAAAACTCTTTATTCATGAGGTTTAATTTTTTAATATAGAAATGGAATTTAACACCTCAGAGTTTAAAAATGGTAGAACAAAATAAATAGAAAAATGAACAAAAAGTCAAGTTACAGATAAACTCAAATGTGCAAAAAAGTGCAACAATCTCGTTCATGTGATTTAGCTGATGAACAGCATCTAGTTCCTTCAGCATCCAGCAGATGGCGATATCACCTCGTCCGCCCAAGAAATTAACCACGGTAGAAAAAGACGGCAACAAATCGATCACATTGTAGCGAGTAACAGTAGGTGTCCATTCAAATGTAGTGGAGTAAAGATACAGATACTCAATCACAAATGTAGCCAAGTAGAGAGTAAAAGTTTATATTCTTGATACTCAGCACAAGTACAAAGTAGCCCAAAAATACTCAAGTAAAGTGACTCCGAAATGGAGTAAAATGCAATAATATAAAATAGATCAGTGATGAAAACCTGTGTTTTGGATATTCAGTTAAGAGATAAAGGCCTAATTCTTTTTTTTCTCGCTGGAACAGTTTGATCCAGGCAGCACATCTGCTCATGCACTTACACCAAACACTGCGTGATTGCCAGCAGACCACTAGAACAAATCACCTTTTCATGGCCATTCATGACGCTACCAGCAGCAGATGGAGATGCGGCACTCACTGTCTATTACAATGAAAAGATAATGTGCACTTGAAAAAATAATGATAAACAAACACACACACACACACACCCCACCAAATTAATATACCCTAAAACCTGCAAAAGAAGGCCACCTCTAGCAGAAGGCCACCTCTAACAAAAGGCCCCTAGTACATGTCTCAAACTCATGGCCCGGGGGCCAGATGTGGCCCTCCATGTTATTTTATGTTGTCCGCAAAGAGCTTATACGTTTTGAGTGTCTAAAAATAAATACCAAAAAAAATCAAATTACAGCGTTCTTTGAACAAAAACTGCATTTCCCACGATGCCTTTTGACTACGGTTCCCGCGGCAGTGTTTCCACATCCATGCCAACGAGTGGAAATAGAGATATAAATATGCCAGAATGTCCAGAAAGAGAGAAGTTGACGCAGACTTTTTTTCAAGAATGTTGGCTCACAAGAAATTGTTGTAAAAATAGTAAATTGAAAAAGCCTAAAATAAATATTATTATTATATATGTTAAAATATATTGTTGCACCTTTGTCAGGTACCCATGTAAAAATGTTTAATGGGATATTGCAGCTTTATTATGCTTTATTGCATAGCAGCAGAAAAAGATTAAAAAGTTAGATTTACCTTTCAGTTTGTCTACACCCAAAAAGATAAATACATTTTTTTGCTTGCTTTTCTTTTTAACTCGTTCATTTTTTCTTTCTTTTTTATGTTTTTTAAACAATTTCCAGTCGTGGATGTTTTTATGCGGCATTGGATTGATTAATGCTGTTAAAGCTCAACATCTCTGTAATGTTTTTCATTTGAACGTTTTTCGAAAGTACTGCACTGTTATTCTGACTTGAATTATTCCACTAACATGGCTGAATTGAAGCTTGGATTGTGGTGCAGTTGAACAACAGGACACAGATCACATCCCTCCTTCCACACCATCCTCCCGTATCTTTCACTACAGCTTCCTGTGCTGGAGAAATACACCCAAACCAAAGTCTTTCTCTAACTAACTCCTGTTTCACTCCAACCCACCAAAGTTTTTTTTCCATCAAAATTGTGTATATGTATTTTTTATATATATTTTTTTCTTCCTTACTCTAACCCTAATTGTGTTCACGCTGTGCTTAACCTTGTCAGTCTCAAGTTTACACTAGCATTAAATCAAAAAGACAGTGACCTTTAACCAGTTGAGTTTTACAGGCACTAACTAACCAGCCGATGAGTTCAAACCAGCTCAGTTTTGCTTTTAGACTAGCACAACTAGTTGGTGACTTTAAACCAGTTTAGTCTCAGTTTTACACTAGCACTAATCAACCAGCTGAGGACTTTTAACCTGGTCAATCTCAATTTTCCACTGGCACAAAATCTAAAAGCCTGCGACCTTAAACCAGCTCAGTTTTGATTTTAGACTAGCACTAACCAGCCAGTTACCCTAAACCTGCTACCCCATTACTAACCAACCAGCTGATTCATTTTAACCTGGTCAGTCTCAACTAGCACTAAATCAAAAAGCTGGTGAACTTAAAGCATCTTTGTGTCGGTCTTTTAGCATCTTTGTGTTAAGTGCTATTTAAGAACTAAGCGAAGCGCTATATAAATAAACTTGAACTCGAACTCAAACCAGTTGAGTCTTAAAAGCACTAACCAACCAGTTGATGACTTTCGACCTGTAGATACAGTGTCACTTGACTTTCTTCACCGAGAGACCATGGTCTTTGTGGTGGTTCTCCTTCACGTCTGCTGCCTGCCTTGTCTTGATCTGGGGAGATTGCATCACGCTCCAGGGAATGTTTCTAGCACACACACACACACACACACACACACACACACACACACAAACCATCTTGTGAAAAATCGCCTCAGGATCAAAAGAAACGCCCGACTCCTGCTTGGACAAAGTACAGACTGGAAGGTAAAGCCACAGAGCGTGAGGAGCGTGAAAAGCGTGAGGAGCGCAGAGTTAGAGCTGCACGATTCATTGTTCCGACACTGAACTCCGACATTTTACTAGCTGAAAAAGGCTTTTATTCTGAAGTGTGTGTGTGTCACACTCAGCAAACATCTACAGTTGAGGACAAAATTATTAGCCCCCATAAAATAATCATCGTTTGAAAGGTATTTCAAAAGTGCAACAGAGCTAATAATTTTAATCAATTCTAATAATCCTCAACTGGACATAATACTGTACTTCTTCATGTAAATGTTTATTTTTATTATGTTTAATGGTGATTTTTTTTTTCTTTTTAACATTACTTTTACATTACATTATATTTTTCATTCCATTTATTTATAATTAAAGCAATTAGTAAAATGTGTTACTATATTGCTATTTGACAACCTGATTTTCAGGGTTAAATATTTAAAAGAACAAAATATCCAGAAAGAATCATGAAAAGAATTGTGATCTTTAATCTATAAGCAAAACAAAATTGTGATACTCGTTTTATCCAGAATCGTGCAGCTCTACACAGAGATGATCCGTCCACATGCCACCGTGACATCATACTCACAGGCAGCGTGGGAGTGGAGATGGCGTACCTGGCTTGAGTTAAAGGTGTGTGTGTGTGTGTGTGTGTGTGT
>CM051495.1:33019893-33031584 GCA_028031935.1 Paedocypris micromegethes | reverse complement strand
GGGGGGGGGGGGGGGGTTAAGAGATGATGTCATCTCGCCCCGAGCCGCCCTGATAAATCAGCCTGTTCCAGCTGCTCTTCCTTCTCTCCCTGTGAGGAATGTTTGCCTTCAGAGACACAGTTACCTGAGGGAGACGAGTGTCTGCAGCGGCTTTTACTGCTACCAGGATGTTCTTTTCATGTCTTCAGCAGAACACCATCTCCACCAAAATGTCGAGAAATAGGACGCAAACTTTGCAGAAGCCCCTTTGCTGGACCTGTTTTACGGTGACTTGCCGTGTATTGAATTGAATTGAAAAAGCCACAAATTCAGAGCAGATACAATTACAAGTATATAAAACACATCTATATGAAGAGTGAATAGTCAAGTACGCATGCGAGGATTCACATAAACATAAATAACACTGCACACACTATAGATAAATAAACATAATCATAACATAACCAAACCAAAGCATAAATCATGCTTCTTTTGTTTGGATTAATGTCGTATGTAATTTAAATGCTTAATTTAATGTTTTTTTTTATGTACACTATGATATGCTAATGAAAATATTGATTTACTATAATTGTATAACAACCTTATGTATCAACAACTGTATAATTGTGTAGCTTAATTTATTTAGCACACACCTATATTTCTCACACTCATTAAACACAGAACTCTACAAAAGTATATACATATATTTATAAATACTGCGCGCGCACACACACACAGTAATATATTTTATAAAAAATGTAAAAAATGTCATGTATCTTTATATATTTTTATGTTTTTGTGAGGATTTAGGAATTCTGCGTATACTGTATACATTACATTACAGTTGCACATTACATAAACACGTTATAAAATATAAATGATTGTTTAATTGTGTCTTGCAGAAAAGCACTACAATTATTAATATTTAATGGAACTTTCTCAAATAAACCTGATGATCACCTGTTTTTGACTAAAATAAAAACTGTCAAATTGTATGTATGTTGTTTTTATCTACATGAATAATCCTCACAACCACTGCTTGACAAACTCTTTTACTCTTCACCGTTATTTCCGGAAGGTGTTTGGACCACACACGCAAAATCCAGTGACATTTATCAAGATTGTTTGGGTTTTTTTTCCCGGGAAGTTCGGAAGACGCATAAGCGCGGCAGCATCACATGAAGCAGATTGCGCGCGGAACACGGTGACGTCAGACCTTCACAATCCGAAGGCGCGGCCGCCGGTATGACGTCAGCTCGGGCAGAAGACGAAGCCCTTCTTTGATTCCTTACCAATTAAGGTTCTCGCATTTGTCCGCAGAGGACAGAAGGAGACGGGGAAAGAAAGCTGCTTTACCTCAGGCTCAGCGCGCGGGAACACAGACGCTCACTGTCGGTTAAAAACGTGAGGACGGACGCGGATCAAGAGCCACAAAAGTAAGTTTGACTACTAAGTAAGCTCTTTAAACTATGTTCGTGTTTATTATACAGACAGTGACAGTCATTACTACCTCCGAGTACATTTTTTTCCTACCGGTGATGTTTTTTTTTTTTGCGCGTGAGTAAGTTTTTTTTTACGCGCCGTCTTTATCATAGTGTAGTCTACATAGCGTGTGGTGATTAGCTGACAGAGGTGTAGAGTAGAGAGTAGCAGACAGCCGTACTTGAGTAAAAGTGCAGAGCATTGTTGTACCAATTACTCCATTACAAGTAACACGTCACTATTCAAAAAGGCTGGAGTCGAAATATCAGATTTTGAAAGAACTGGAGTATTTTACTCTGTACTGACTCTAACACAGAAATTAAATTTTAACACCTCAATGTTTTAAAATGGTAGAACAAAGTAGATAAGAGAACAAAATTCAGTCTCAGTCAAACTGAAGTGTGTAAACAAAATAAATTTGTTAAATACAATTCCGATTAGTGAATTATACATTATAATAAAATGTCATCCGCTCTTATTTAGCTGATAAATAGCTTACAGTACCTTCAGCTTCTTACAGATGGCGATATCACGCCATCTGTAGAAATTTCATCCGCCCAAGAAATGTATACCACGGTATGAATCGATACCGACTTGTCGCGCACAATCACAATGTAAAGAGTAACAGTAAGTGAGTAAAGAGTACAGGTACTCAATCACAAATATAGTAGAGTTGAGAGTAAAAGTTGCTTTTATTTGTAATACTCAGTAAAGTACAAAGTAGAAATATATACATATATACTTAAGTAAAGTAACAAAGTCCTTTACTCAAGTACTTTAACCATTGCTACCTGACTGTACAGTGCGTAGTGTGCAATATTGTGCTGACCATGGTCGTTTATTTCTGACTTTTAGCCATTAACCGTGTTGCAGTTGTGTAGTGTGCTGACTGGTCACGTAGTGTGCACACACTAGTCAGTTGTGTACTAATGGTGTAATGGAGTAAATGAACTTTGTTACGCAAGTTTTTTCGGGTACTTTTTACTCAGTATCAAAAATATAAACAACTCATACTCTCTACTTGACTACATTTTTGATTGAGTATCTGTACTCTTTACTCCACTACTTTTGAATTGTTACATTGTGATTGCGCACACAATTCTTTTTCGTTTTTTACTGAAGTTAATTTCTTTGGGAGGACGAGGTGATATCGCCATCTGCAGGGAGAGGAATGTACTGGATGCTATTTATGAGCAAAGTTACGTGAATTGGTGGTTGCACTTTTTTTTGTAAATTTGAGTTTGATTGAGACTGGATTTTTGTTCTTTTTTTAATCTATTTTCTTCAGCCATTTTGAAACATTGAGGTGTTAAATTTAATTTCTATATTAGGTAATAAAACCTCATAAATAAACAAACACTCGTTTTTCTAATTCCTTGGTGTGTTTTTTAGCCTAAAATAAATATGAGTAAAATACTTTTGTTACGTTTCTTTGTGTTCCTTTAACGTATTAACCAGATACTTTATTGGATACTTTGCCACTTTTACTCAAGTCTTCTCGGAATTGGTGACATGTAACTTACAATGGAGTAATTTTTACAGTATGGTTATGTATGGTTTTCACGTACGCTTTACACGTCTGCCTATGTAGTGTTTACTGTCGTGTAGTGCGCTGACCAAATAATGTGTGAAACACCATGCGTTTGATTCCCAGAGAAAGATTGCATTTGATAAATTGCATTGAATAAATCTGATATGTTGGAATTACTTTATACACAACACCTAGATGGGATTGGCAAACTCCTAGTTAGTACTCAAGCACCCTTCAGATGGTGTAAAGCTGGTCAAGTGGTACATGACGAGGATGAAAGACGCATTGGTCCTCCTGAATCTGAGGTTCCTCTATTGGTCTCATCACAGGCGTTGACATCAAGATTTTCCCTCAGGGATTAATAAAGTACATCACCTTGGAGGCTGAGGAGTGTGTCCCTCTATAGTTGGACCACACCCTTTATAAGATGGGAACCACCACTTCAGCTATTCCAGGGTACTGACCTTGTCCGAGTTTCATCGACACACACTAGGAGGTTCAGGGACTTTGGTGAAGGTGATGGATGATTCAGTCTCTGGGTTCTCAGCTTCTGTATAGTCTACAGAAGGTCAGAATGGTTGAGGAGGTCATCCAAGTATTCCTTCCCCATCACGTCCCCAGCTCCCCACTAGAAGTCACGTTGGCGAGGCACAGCGTCCTCCTCTTGAGACATTGGACAGGGTGTCAGTATCGGTAAGGTCGACCAAGGTTTTCCAAAGTCCCAAGTTTCTCACAGGGAGTTTTTGCTTCTGTGACCATCAAGGCCTGAGTTTGGTCTACTGGTACTTATCAGATGCTTTAGATGTTCCACAGGCTTGTCCAGCTTGTTCTTGTTAAATGCAATGTCCTTGTAAGTTAAATGCAATGCACAGTTTCGATAGGTCCCCTAGTGGCCATAGTGACACACTCACGTTCTTTCTGGTTAAGGACAAGTTGTGACTAGTGAGTTTGACTTCAGTAAAGTTTTCTGGCTTTATTTGGAATAAAGTACTCACTATAGTTGTATAAATCCCGATGTGCGCACTTAAAAGTGAAAAAGTGTCTAATATAGGCGTGTCCAAAAAAAGGCGTGTCTAGATTACACGTGGAATTAAAACGCACAAAAACAAGACGGTAATAACTAAGTAACATTTGGAAAAAGTAAAAAAGCAAAAAGGCTTCTTCTAAAACCGTTTCTTGTTGTAAATGTTTATAATTCAGAAGCCGCGCAGGACATCACAGCGTCTTTGCCAAATAAGGGCAAATGTGAAACAGTCGGCAAGGATTGAACCTTGGGCGTGGCTGGCCCCGCCCCCCGCGCTCGCGGAGAAGCAGAACACTGCGACCTCACCTGGAGGAGAAGAAGACGAAATAGGGGTTTATCCCAGTAAAACAGGCACTTTTAACCTTCAAAGTCTGGTAAATGTTAGCGCACGATCCCTAAAAGTACATATTTGTACTTGTGCGTCTTATGTAAACGAACCTTGTGCACTGTGGAGGTGAAATATTTGTCAAAAATACAACGGCAGGCAAGATGTATTTGGCAGAAATGTTAATACATTATTATTATTATTATTATTGTTATTATTATTATTATTATTATTATTATTAGCAAAATTAAACCGCTTAGTTATCACAGATTGTTTTGTTTCGCTTGAATCAAAAACTGAACTTTCTAATTGCGCAATTAAATCATTTTTTACACACCGTTTCCTCTTTATAATCTGTGTCTTTCACTCGGCGTGTATGAATTTCAACTTTTGAGAGTCAGCACGCGGTTAACCAAGCGGTTCTGCGCATGCCCGGTATTCATTCTGAATTTCCGTTATTCAGCGTGTCCTCAGCTGAACCATGTGACCAGCGCACAGGTCAATGAACTTATAATGCAGCTAGAATCCCTGCAATCGTTGTGAAACTGTGTGAGAGAGAGAGAGAGAGAGAGAGAGAGAGAGAGAGAGAGAGAGAGAGAGAGAGAGAGAGAGAGAGAGAGAGAGAGAGAGAGAGAGAGAGAATGAATGAAAAAAAGTAAGAAAGGGAATGCTAAAGAAGAAAGTGAGAAAGAGAGAGTAAGAGAGAGAGAGAGAGAATGAAAAAGAAGTAAGAAAGGGAATGTTAAAGAAGAAAGTGAGAAAGAGAGAGTAAGAGAGAGAGAGAGAGAGAGAGAGAGAGAGAATGAAAAAAAGTAAGAAAGGGAATGCTAAAGAAGAAAGTGAGAAAGAGAGAGTAAGAGAGACAGAGAGAGAGAGAGAGAAAGAACAGATCATGTGACAGAGAGCATTTGAGAGGATGAGAGAGAAATCAAGTGACGCACTCAGCATTAAAAAACCGAGAGAGATAGAGAGAATAAAAAAGGGAAAGTTAATTGAGAGAGAAAGTAAATATCAAGTGACAAAGAGAGCAAGAAAAAGCCAGCGAGAGAGAGAGAGAACTAGTTTGATAAATAGTACAAGAGATTTGCAGTGTCTCAAACTGTCCTGCAGGTGTCGCCAAACTACAACTTTACAGCCTCGCTCAAACAAAATTGCTAATTTATTTATTGTCAGGGCAAAAAGCCAGTAAAAAAGACGTTAGCTAAATAAAAAAAAGTAATTAAAATATAATAGAAGAAAATCCTAAATGTAAATAAATAGTTTGTTTAAAAAAAATGTAATTTAACAATGTGACATTACCGTGTTGCAGTGAAAGGACAATGTGTGTAACACCAAGTGAGTAAGACACAGGCAGGAAGTTATATGGAATTCCCTGATAAAATTTGGGGTTTTTAGATGTTTGTGGAGGAATCATGGAGGGGGGGTCGTGGGGCATCGGAGGACATTCCACAGATTCTCCTCAAGACAAATGCATTGACGTGCTGCAAGGAGAAACATTCTACTTGGACTGCGTCCTCGCACACAGTTTTGGCTCAGTTACCTTATTTAGTAAAATGCCAGATTAATATCACTCTACATTTCACGGATGGAAAGATTGCCGTGTTGTGTTTGCGACTGAGGTAAATACGTATATAAAAGATGTTGCTAGACACTAGCAAATGGCCTTTATTTTTTGCTCTTGTGCACTTTTAGGTGTTTTTTTTAGTTTTCACTTGGCCTTTTTTGCACCATATTAAATGCATGTATTAAATACTCTTTCCCAGTAACTCAGTCTCTTTTTGGATCATGGGTTCGATTCCCAGGGAAAGCAGGAATTGTGATGACATGTCGCTTTGGATAAAAGCATCTGTCAAAAGACAATAAAGTTTAAAAAAAAAGAAAAACATTATGACACGTAAAACGAGTTTGTTTAACTTTTGAAAACTAATTTTAAAAGTTGGTAAAAAGTTAATAATAATATTGATTAATTTGTCTCTCCATCCAACATTTGTCTGACCAGGGAAGGAGAGAGAGAGAGAGAGAGAGAGAGAGCAACAACAGAGGAAGGAAAACCGAAGATTAGAAAACAAGAAAGAATGTGAGGCAATGAGAGAGAGAATGAAAGAGATAGAGGGGAATAGGGAAATAGAAAATGAATGAAAGCAAGACTAAGAAAGAGAAGAAGAGAGACAGACTAAGAAAAAAGACATTTAGAGTTTTAAAAGTGTGTGTGTGTGTGTGTGTGTGTGTGTGTGTGTGTGTGTGTGTGTGTGTGTGTGTGTGTGTGTGTGTGTTAATATTTAAGCGAGAGAGATAAATATTGTCAAAATGATATAAAGAAAAATGTGATATGCCTATAATGAATATAATTTTAAGTCATTGAGCCAATTTGACAAACTTATTCTTCATACGTTCAAGTTGTTAATTGCTTACTCAATTAACTAATTAATTACATTTCTGTGACACACACGACCACTTTTTGCGTTTTTTTTTTTATCAAATCACAGTGAAGCATTTAGCATTTCCCAAACAAACAAACCAAAAGTAAGCAGTTAGACGAATCCAGTCATTTCCCGGTCACTTTTAAACACAATCAGCCTGATCAGTCTGAACTAAACGCTTCTTCTGCTCTGCTCCGCTCCACTACAGCCGAAGAACGTCTCTAACCATCCCAGCAGACTCCGCCCACCACGCCGGACAGCCAATTAGTGCACGAGAGCCGAGCTGATAAAAATGAGTCAACACACACGCCTCTCCCAGTCGAGCGTCTCCTCCTCTCCCAGCAGCACCAGCACCGCCTCGCTCTCCCCGGACAAGGACGCAGACATGCCCGCCACGGAGAAGGACCTCGCCGAGGACGCGCCCTGGAAGAAGATCCAGCAGAACACCTTCACGCGCTGGTGTAACGAGCACCTGAAGAGCGTCAACAAGCGCATCGCGAACCTGCAGACGGACCTGAGCGACGGGCTGCGGCTGATCGCGCTCCTGGAGGTGCTGAGCCAGAAGAAGATGTTCCGCAAGTACAACCAGCGGCCCACCTTCCGCCAGATGCAGCTGGAGAACGTCTCCGTGGCGCTGGAGTTCCTCGACCGGGAGAACATCAAGCTGGTGTCGATCGGTACGTGCCGTCCAGTCGAGATGTTTGATCGGGACCGTTACTTTCCCGCAACTTTTCTCCCGAGCTCGGCGTGAAACCGCATGGCTTGCTCCTAGACATCGCGAGGTTATCGGCAGCACGTGTTGTTCTGACGGCTCAAACGCCGTTTTCTGCTAGATTGAGTCCGAAAAGGCAAAGGCGTTTGTTGGGATTGTTGGCTTCAGTGGAGGAAAGCCGTGTGCACGGCGCCTTTAAGAGGCGGGGTTCGGGAGACCACGCCCTCTCCTAATGAGGAGCAGTTGTCTTCATCAGTGTGTGAGGGGGAAAAAGTTTGGAGTTCTACTTGGTGAATGGATTGTCACGTTAAAGAAAGCGCGGTCTTTGTTGTTTAATATTGTTGTTGGTGTTGAATGGGTTTCAAGATGTGAAGTTTGGTGTTCAGTGACGGATTGGTGACTAGACACGCCCACCGTCACTGCGACGGCCGTGATTGGCTCATTGTCTTATTCGTTTCCTTGCATTATTGGATTTGTTTGTCTTAAACTGCGGTGTTGATATTATTATTATTATTATTATTATTATTATTATTATTATTATTATTATTAAATGTCATCAAATCTCAATAAAAATAAGTTTACTTTAATAATTTACTTTAAAAGAAATAATACTTTATTTATTAGACTTAAAATTGCATATTTGGATAAAAGAAAAAAAACAAAAAAAAAAAAATAAAGTTAAAATTAATTTTTTTTATTATTGAATATTTTTACCTTTTAATTGGACTTTTATTGAGTGTATGTAGGTGTTTTGCGTTATTAGACATGCTTGCATATATATTTTTGTTTTCTTTCTAATGCCTACTTAATTTTTTTTTTTTTTTGTTTTAGTGTTTAACCTACATTGACTTTTCCAAATTCTGAGAAGTGTTCCAGAATCTTTTTTAACTCTTGCCTGAGGGTTTGAAAAAAAAAAAAAGCGCAGTGTAATTGCGCAATGGTCTTTTTGTCTTTTAGACGGAGGTGTTGTGTGATATTAAAGGTGGAGCTGCGTGCTGCTCACCGAGTCCTGACTTGATGCGACAGACCCTCGGAACTGTTTATGCCACTGGTGATGTTTCTCAATGTGGTGAAACGTGTGAGAACAGGGTTTTAGTTTTGCTCCGGTGTGTTTGTTAATGAGACTTATAAGCATAAAAGTGGAATGCGCGTCTCCGTGTCCTGACTCGTCGGTGGATCATGGCTTCTAATGGGGTTTGATGAGCCTTTATCTCCTTCTTGATCTGGGCGGAGCTCATTCAAGAGCCCTGATGTGTAAAGCCGGCCTCTGATTGGTCGGCTGGAAAATCCTAGAAAGCCGAATCAGGACTCACGGCACTTGAAATAATTCTCGACAGTGAAGAGTCGCTGGAGACCTGAAGCTCTTGGTGGTTAAACGTGCTTGTTTACACTTGATTGTTGTGGAAGAAGGTTCATCATGTCATTCGTGGTGATGGAGATCTTCTGAAACCACAGTGGTCCTATCAGCAGGAGAGCATGTGTTCAGACCGGGCTTGAGGACTTCCTGACCTTCTTCTCTGGACCAGGCCGCAGCCGCGCTTCATCCTTGGAGAACGTTGAGCTCTGATAGACACTGACCGGTTTAGAGTTTACGTATAAGTCCACATTGGTATTGGACGTTAAAACGTTTCTAGAAATGATTTAAAGCGTTTCAGGTGGGATTCCCAGTCCGGTGGGTTTCACAACTGTTCTTGATCTAAACGCACGAGAGGACGGTCCACCTTAAGGCTGCCCACTGCTCCGGGTTTGTGTTTGTGACTTCATTGGTTGGTGTAAAATACATATCGATATCATTACTGCCCCTAGTGGCCATAGTGACAAACTCACTTACACTTTACTTTTACAGTGAAGTAAACGTTTTTCAATAAAAGCCCAGCTTCAAGTTTGTGTAAACCTCAAATTGTATTAGCATGGGATTAAAAAAAAAATACACACGTGAACAAAATGATAATATGACAATGCATTATTGAATATTTTGGTTAAACATGCTGTTGTTGTTATAAGGTTTTTTTTTTTAAACAAGTTGTTGTTTTGAACTTGAGATCTCAATTTTCAAACGTAAAAAATGAAAGACATGATTCACAAGTTCATTCAGTCATAAGTGTCTAAATTCAATAATTCACAAGACACAAGTCATGTTAAATAAGACATGAAAATATGATACATTTTATTTAGAAAATAATTAAACATAATAAAAATGTATCATAAAAAATTATATTATTAACAAGATGTTAAACAATTAAACAATTCATGTTGTAATTTGATTTAATTTTGAATCGAAATAAAAACAGTCCCATTCGATTGTTGCTGCAATTTAATTAATTGGCAAATAATTGATTTTATTTATTTATTTATTTATTTTTTTTTTTTAAATGTAACATTGATAACATACGACAGTAACATATTGAATAAAAAAAAAAAGATAAACCCGGAGAGTTGGTATGTGTGCTCTTAGAGGTGGAAGTGGCAAGTGAGCGAGAGGAAGGGTGGTGCGTGTAATTGTGTGGCACTTCCTTGTTGGAATCACCAGCGTTTAAGATCTGATCTCCTCACGTGGGTTTGTTCTCCACCAGGCTAGACACTTATGAAGATAATCTGTGTTAAATAAGAGAGAACCCCAAATGTTTTTTTTCCCCCAAACAGACTTTTTCACTAAAAACACACAATGTTTTATTGACCTCTTTTATTTAATCTCCAGGAATCACTGATCCATGTTCCTCATATTTAAATTGTTAAGACTCATATAAGGTACAACATGCAGTGAAATTCTTTTTTTTTCTTTTTTTTTCCTCCAGATAGTCCAGCATTTAAACATGTGGGGGGAGGGGTTGCAGTTAAGAGAGTGAAATACAATACAAGTAAAGATAAAAAAAGATGAGAAATACAATAAAACAGACACTTTGTTCGCACTCTTGACAAGCCAAACAATCTTGAAAGTCAATCTTATTATTTTTCTTCACAAGATAAATGAACTAGCTTTTGAAGATTAATTTCTTTCGAGAACATAGGAGTTGTTTCAAGCCATCTTAAATCCAGTAAAATGATGTGCCAATGAGGTGAGAAACTTTTACTTTAAGATTTGTTTTTTTTTACTCTTTTTGTTTTAATTTTTTTACTCTTTTTTTTTTTTATTTTTGCCGCGCAATACAGTCAATCTAATACTAAATATACTGTCATTCCTAGTATTTCAAGTCCACTGGAGTCACATGACAGTCCGCAAGACCCTCCCTGGCCCTTTCCTGGCCCCGCCTCGCTCCTCTCCTCCGGCCTCCTGCCCCTCCCTCTCCCTGTAATCAGAATCCCGCAGCCCTGCCAGGATCAAGTTTGCTTCTGCCCTTTTAAGGCTAAAAAAACCTAGGGGAACGTTTCCAGAGCGAGAGGGAAGGAGCAGAGGAGGGACGTGTAGAAGGAACAAGAGGTCTTGAACACATCTTCAGGCTCCTCTAGCACATAATACATGTACGTAAGGAAATGTTCAAATTCTAGTTTTTATTTGTCACGTACAGATTGTACATGGTACGACACGCAGTAAAAACATTTTTTTCAGATCGCCCAATATTTAAACATGGGGGTTTGGGGCGGGGAGATGCAGTTAAGAGTAATGCAATAAAAATAAAATGCGATAAAAATACAATAAAATGGAGATTAAAATGAATAAAATACTGTACAAGCAAATCTTGCTTTTTTGGGGGGATGGGGTGGGTTGTAATACAAAATAATAATAGTAATAATAATAATAATAATAATAATAATAATAATAAAAAAACAAATACAAAAAAAGATTAGCATTTAATTTCATTTTGTATTTTTTTGTAAATGAATAAAATGCAAAAAAAAAACTTTTTTTCCCCAATACAAAAAATATACAAAAAAATAGGAAAATCTAATTTTCTCGTAAAGCTGGTTTTGCGTCGTTACTTGGAATACTTGAATACGTAAAAAAAGATCTGGTCCAAATGCATCCCACGTTTCTTTTGGCCTTTCATTCGTAGAATAAAACAAAAATGTAAAAATACAAATACAATAAAAATGATAATATAATTTCATTTTTTTTTTTATAATTTTGTAAATGAATACAATACAAAAAAATCTAGCTTTTTTTTAATACACCAAAGTATGCAAAAAGTACAATTTATTTATTTATTTATGTATTTATTTATTTATTTTTTATTAAAGGAAACAATTTTACCGTTTTTATTGTAAAATTTTTTTTTTTTT
>CM051495.1:32967736-32996808 GCA_028031935.1 Paedocypris micromegethes | reverse complement strand
TTTTATACTGTACATTATTAACTATTACAGCTACTATATTTGCTTTATAAATGGATTTTTATTAAAATATAGAAGGATCTCTTCAATCTCAGAAATGGCATTATTATACAATTTTAGTGTAAACAATTTTGTCTGAAAAACCAACATTAAAATAAAAATATACAAAATATTACCTTAATCCAATGATTACTAGATGTAGCATTTTGTAGTATAAGTGAGAAATTCTTTTATTCATCCCCTTTGGAAAAATGTTTTTTTTTTTGTTCCATACACTTTTGATCATGACAAAACATAAATACAATTTTAAAATGGCATAAATATAAAACAAAAATAAATACATTTTCCCATGTTAAGAAATTCTGTAAAAGGTATACAAACACACACACACACACACACACACACACACACACACACACACACACACTGTGTATTGTGTCTCATTGTTGCAAAGAAACAAATAGTATTTTAACTTTATGACTGTTTTTAGCTTCTGTTTTGTCTGAAGGGTCAAATTGACCACAACATTATCTTTGCGACAAAAACATGTAGCGGGCATCACATGTCAACGGAACCATTTTTTCGTTTAAATGCAGATTACACTAACTAAGCAGGAGAAGTTTCAAAGTGAAAAAAAATACTCAAGTATGTATTGTTTAACTTTTAACACGAGTCAATTGGACAGTATCTTTGTAACATGTAGCGTGGTGTTATAAAAATATAATGATTCCGTTGACATGTTTGTATGATAATTACATCCATTTAAGCCAAGCAGGAGAAGTGTCAAAGTAAAAAAAAAAAAACTTAAGTATTTCTAAACTTTGAATATACAGTAATAGGAGGGTTAAACGGCACCAGGGTATTTAAAAAATATGGATTCTGATGGACGGCTCCTTGTAGGCTGCCCTATATGAAATCATTTAATTTGAAATATTTGATATAAAGCGAGCCTTGTGTGATTGTGTTGCCCTGTCTCAGGCTTTGGAAGGTGCTTCTCCTGACCATCTCATGCAGCAGAACCAGCACCTGCAGTACCAGACATGGGTACTGACCCCTCCCCTCTCTGCTGTTGACCAATCCCCTTCAGTCCTGCGCTCTTTCTTTCCTCCATCCATCCTCGTGTTTTGCTTCTGGAGGTTTAGGATTCATCTCCTTGAGTAGATTTCCACCGTGACCATGAGGCGTTTGAGAGGCGTAAATGTGGGAATCTGCATTTAACAAACTGGCTGGTGGATGCTGAGCTTTACGCTGTGTTCTTGACACTCGTTCGCCGTCTGTGACGTTTTATGTTCGTTTTTTCCATATCATTTGTTGGTCTCGTCTGCTTGGCTTTCCAACTTCTGCAGATTCCATTGTTACATCTTCTTCCTCTCACAGTGTTGGTTGCCCCATCATCATCATCATCATCATCATCCTTTGTCGTCATTACCTTTTTCTTTTTCTTTTAAGGGAGACCTTGGCTGACTTTCTCGTGTTCACTATGTCCTTCAACTTCTCAGGATGATTGGTTGATCCTCTTAACACTGGGAGTGCATCCTTGTGACTTTTATTTTGAAATTCAAAGTTTTCTGCGTTTCAATTCTTATCCATCCAAACCAGCGTGTATGTGAATCCTCTATTGGTGTTTAACTCTTTCCTTCCTCTTTGCAGGCCACAGACAGACCTCTGGGAATGAACGGACTGGACGTGGCTGGCCTGAGACCCTTCGACCTGGTCATTCCTTTTACCATCCAGAAGGGGGAAATAACCGGTGAGCTGGTGCTGGAGCAATAAATAAGTTCCGAGCTGAAGGTCGTCGTGTCTCCTGCTTCCCTGTAGGTGACGTCCGAATGCCTTCTGGAAAAGTGGCCAAGCCGGATATCACGGATAACAAGGACGGCACGGTCACTGTGAAGTTTGCCCCGAACGAGGCCGGCCTGCACGAGATGGACATTAAATATGACGGAATTCACATCCCAGGTCAGTGAACCGGAGTCGTTGACTTACGTTTGTAAGAGCGCTCCTACTGTAAGTATGGGACTAATGTTCTGTCCTCTCAGGAAGTCCACTGCAGTTCTACGTGGATTACGTCAACAGTGGTCATGTGACTGCATACGGTCCTGGTCTGATTCACGGAATGGTCAACAAGCCTGCAGTCTTCACCGTCAACACCAAAGATGCCAGTGATGGTACCAAACGTTTGCTTTATTTAGTTGTTTGTACATTTATACTGTAGCAATGTGCATCACTTCCTGCTGTATGTTGAATTTCCTGGCTCCATAAATCGCTACAATGTGGCACCCAAAGTGCTTGTGTTTGATCCGCAGGAAATGTGTAAAAATCCCAAAGTTCCAATAGACTCGATAGATGGCTTTATAACAAAAAATGATTTATAACAAAGAGCCTTTAAACACCTACAAGACGTGTACGGGGTTATAGATTAGTAAAGCTCCTTTGAATCGTAGGAAGGGAAAAGTGTAAAGACAAGGGGAGATTTTTTTATTTTTTTTTTTAACTATTTGTCAAGTTACAAGAAGATGCATAAAGTTTTCTACAGCTTCAATGGGACGTGTAAAAATGATTAAAACTCAATAGGGACGCGTGAATTTGCGTAAAGTTACCAGAGGGCGCACAAAGGTTTATAAAACTCCAAAACTTCCTTGGGGACTTTCATGTCTCATGGAATTTTGCTAATTTTTACACATTCCCTATTGATGTTGAACTGTAATGAATATTGTCAAGTGTTGATCTTAACACATCGGAAAGTCTATTGTGTGTAAAGAATATTTTACTAAGATATTGCATTTCCACGTATCAGACACACATCAAAGTCATTTTTGCTGTAAAGAACAAATAGTATGTTGAAGCTCTAATGTGCTTTTCTGTTTCTCAGGAGGTCTGTCTCTGGCCATCGAGGGTCCGTCCAAAGCCGACATCAGCTGCACTGATAATCAGAACGGCACCTGCACCGTGTCGTATCTGCCGGTTCTACCTGGCGACTACAACATCATCGTCAAGTATAACGACAAGCACATTCCTGGAAGCCCATTCATGGCGAAAATCACAGGTAGAGAGCGGAGAGCTGAAGACCTTCTGCTGGAGTCCACAGCTCCGTGTGACCCACTCTGTCCACAGGTGACGATTCCATGCGCATGTCTCACCTGAAGGTGGGCTCGGCTGCGGACATCCCTCTAGACATCGGGGAGTTTGACTTGAGTCAGCTGACCGCGTCCCTCACCAGTCCTTCTGGTCGAGAGGAGCCGTGGAGGCTCAAAATGCTCAGGAATGGTCATGTGGGTGAGTGTGAGCCTTCTACAAGCCCTCCGCCCCACTCCACCCCCTGTTGACCTCTCGGCTGCTCTCCTCAGGGATCTCCTTTGTGCCGAAAGAAATCGGAGAGCATCTGGTGAACATCAAGAAAAACGGACGTCACATTCCCAGCAGCCCCATTTCTGTCATGATCAACCAGTCAGAGCTGGGGGACGCCAGTCGAGTGCGTGTAACCGGCCAGGGCCTGACTGAAGGCCGCACCTTTGAGCCTTCGGAGTTTGTCATCGACACTCGAGATGCAGGTGAGGGAAGCGTTTCGGTCTGATCTCTGCATTTAAGGGACACGGCCTGTGCTCCAGGATACGGAGGTCTCAGCTTGTCCATCGAGGGGCCCAGTAAAGTGGACATAAACACGGAGGATCAAGAAGATGGCACCTGCAAAGTCACTTACTGCCCCACCGAGCCAGGAAACTACATCATTAACATCAAGTTTGCTGACCAGCATGTTCCAGGTGCACGTGGCATCCCAAAGCTCGTCTGAGGACGCCCGGTCGAACCTCCTTTGTTCCGATTACAGGAAGTGCCTTTACGGTGAAAGTGACGGGGGAGGGGAGGATGAAGGAGAGCATCACCCGCAAACGGAGAGCTGCCTCGGTGGCCAACGTCGGCAGCCAGTGTGACCTCAGTCTGAAGATCCCTGGTGAGGATTCCTCCTCAAGACTCCCTCGCAGAGATCAACCAGCTGTTTGTGTTGCGCAGAGATCAGCATTGCAGACATGACCGCTCAAGTCACCAGTCCCTCTGGCAAAGTCCACAAGGCCGAGATCATGGAGGGCGAGAACGACACCTACTGCATCCGCTTCGTCCCGACGGAGATGGGTGTGCACACGGTCAGCGTCAAGTACCAGGGCCAGCACGTCCCGGGGTCACCCTTCCAGTTCACAGTGGGCCCTCTGGGAGAAGGTGGTGCCCACAAGGTGCGCGCTGGAGGTCCTGGACTGGAGAGGGCAGAAGCTGGCGAGCCGGGTATGAAGAGCGGCTGTGCCCACCTTCACACGCTTCCCTCTCTAACGCGGCACGCTGTCTCCAAACGCAGCCGAGTTCAGCATCTGGACGCGTGAAGCAGGAGCCGGAGGTCTGTCCATCGCTGTGGAGGGTCCCAGCAAGGCTGAGATTGCGTTTGAAGATCGCAAGGACGGCTCCAGTGGCGTGTCCTACATTGTCCAGGAGCCTGGTAACCCTTCCCACCTTGATCTTCACCTTGAGTGCTTGATCCTGACTGGTCCCGGTCCCGGTCCCTTACAGGTGACTACGAAGTGTCCATCAGGTTCAACGATGAGCACGTCCCGGACAGTCCGTTTGTGGTTCCTGTGGCCTCGCCGTCAGACGATGCCCGCCGACTCACTGTTGCCAGTCTTCAGGTGAGGCTTCGAGAAAGACAGACACTCGTCCACCCAGATCGACCCAGTGCACCCGATCCACAGCACCTGCAACGGCACTAGACACCCAAAAGATTCGTTCCGACACGCTTCCTTGCATAAACGCGCAAATCCACAGGCCTTACAATGGTCTTGGACTCTTGGAGAAGAAGCCATAGATTTGCCGTTGCTTGCTGTGTTTCTGGGCTGTGCTGGAGCTCTGGGACACTCCAGGACTGTTTGTGTTTCTCGTGCCTTGTTCTAAAGGCTCCCAACAGTCCTAGCCCATGGCAAGCTAAAGGCTAAAGGGTTAAAGAGGAGCACAGAGGCTTGCTGGTACTTACTGGTTTTGTTGCGTCTCTCTCTCTCTCTCTCTCTCTCTCTCTCTCTGTCTGAGCCTCTCTCTTTAACCATGTTAGCCTGAAGGTAAGACGTTGGAGAGGTTGACAATGCATTGTCCAATGAACCTACCTAATGTTTGAATGGTTGGGCCTAAATGGTCTTGATCCCACGTTGAAGATGGCAGTGTGATGTTAATGCAGGAGTCGGGGTTAAAGGTCAACCAGCCGGCCTCTTTCGCCGTGAGCCTCAACGGAGCGAAGGGCGTCATCGATGCTAAAGTTCACAGCCCGTCTGGAGCTCTCGAGGAGTGCTGCGTCACAGAGATCGACCAAGGTAATGCACTCACCGTTTCCCTGACCAGTCCATGTTTTTGAATTGGTTAGACACTAGGTCTTATTCTCAGACAGTCCAGAAAAATTGGGAACTACTTGTCTCGTTTTTGCTCTTTGACCACCATTGCCTTTCCATGTTTCCGCCTCGTACAAACTGAGAGCCACGGTTGCCTTTTACGTTTTGGCCCTTGACACACCGAAAGTCACGATTGCAAATGAATGTCCTTCTCGATCTTGTAGCTCAGAGCAAGGTTTCTGTTGAGCTTCTGGCCGAACATTCTTCTTTCAGACAAGTACGCTGTCAGGTTCATCCCCAGAGAGAACGGCCTGTACCTGATCGATGTGAAGTTCAACGGTTCCCACATCCCAGGAAGCCCCTTTAAGATCCGTGTGGGCGAGGCGGGTCAGGCTGGGGACCCGGGCATGGTCTCCGCCTACGGAAGCGGTCTGAGCGGCGGCACCACGGGTACAGGTCTTTCTACTTCTACACGCCGGTGATGTGAGGACTCATCTGAGACGTTCCTTCAGGATCTGCCTGTGAGTTCATGGTGAGCACGACTGCGGCCGGGCCCGGCGCTTTAGCGGTGACCATCGACGGGCCTTCCAAGGTGAAGATGGACTGTCAGGAATGTCCAGAAGGCTACAAGGTCACCTACACGCCCATGGCTCCAGGAAACTACCTGATCTCCATCAAATATGGTGGCCCGTATCACATCGTTGGAAGCCCGTTTAAAGCCAAAATAACAGGTGAGGCTACTGGAGCGTCGGCATCAGTGTGGTGTAACGAGTGGTTTCTCGTCCTTCATCGTCTCACTGGGACTGGCAGGTTCTCGTCTGGTCAGCAGTCACAGCATGCACGAGACGTCCTCGGTGCTGGTGGACCCGGTGACCCGGGGCGTGACCACCACCCAGCATGCAGCGCCAGGCTGGTCCAGTTCCGATGCCAGTCGCGTGCTTGCCAAGGGTCTGGGCCTCAACAAGGGCTTCCTAGGGCAGAAGAACACGTTCAGTGTGGACTGTAGTAAAGCAGGTGTGTGTGGGCAGTGAAGACCGCTGTTTTAAAGTGTTGTGGTGAAGTTCCACTAGGTGGCGCTACCGTGCAGCCCGGTTTGCAAATATCCTAAGTTGTCACTAGCTTTCCTCATTCAACAGAATTGTATTTGTCCCTGGTTTGTGATCGGTGCCACTAGTCTCTCGCTCCTCTGTGATGAGTGTGTGCGCCACCTAGTGGAGTGGAGTGGAGTCGCGAGTCACTCTGCTTTCAATATCAAGTGCAAGAGTTGTTCCAGTTTGCACAGGCCTTTAATCTCAACACTGCTATTACGTTCGGGTGGGTGGGGGTGTGTGTGACAGTGGTGTATTAAGTCTCATTGTTGGAAAGAATCACTTTTTTGATCTTACTGAAGGAACAAATTGACCCAAACATTATCTTTGTAACATAAACCAAAAATGCTTCAGGGGACATTTTTAACGCCCGCTACATGTTTTAATGTAGCTGATTACACCAACTGAGAGTGAAAGAATACTTTCAAGTTGAACTATTATTTAAGCTTTTAACACATAATCTAACGTTTGAGGTGGTGAAGTGCTGATCTGCTCTTTCCAATGACTCTCCACAGGAAGAAACATGCTCTTGGTGGGAGTAGATGGACCTAAAGTGCCTTGTGAGGAGATCTTGGTCAAGCATCTGGGCAACCGCCTGTATAACGTCTCCTACCAGCTGAAGGAGAAGGGCGAGTACGTGCTGGTGGTGAAGTGGGGCGAGGAGCATGTCCCGGGCAGCCCGTACCACATCAGCGTCTAGTGCCTGAGGCAGCAACACTGACTGTAGTATTTCCTGTCCTTCTCCTCACGTCTAGCAGCAGCTTTGAGAAGACACCTTCTTCACATTAAAGTAACGCTCCATGTATCTCTCACACCAGCTTTTCTCTCGCTTAGGAAGCCGCTGTTCCCGCTTAAACTCCTCAGAGTGACGTTAGCTTTAGCGTTAGCTTGGGAGCTCCAGGCCATTTCCACAGGTTTTCTATTAGCCGCTAGGGAATTAACACTGGTACCAAAGCTCTGTGATTTACAACTTTCATCTGCGTTGCGCTTCAAATCGTTTTTAACGGACAGAGGGTTAAAGTGTTAGCTAAGTGTTCGCTTTTCAGCTTTGTTAAAGGGAAATGACACAAAGGCTCGTTGACCACGATGTCGACTGACGGTAAACTTTAGATGTGACGTGAAAGGGAGATTTGTCATTTTCTAAGCTGGTCTGACTTTTTTTTTTTTTTTTTTATTGCACTTGGTGAACTGTTCTCTATGGCATCACTTGTAGCTGTTGTTCAATGTCTGTTTTTCTAAATTTAAACAAAATGAGTTGTGTAAACCATTTTGACTCGCAGTATTTTGATACACAATAAAAGTTGTGGTGTTTTTCTCTCAGTGGAAAGTTTTTATTGTTCTTGGATGTTCTTTCTGTGTGTGTTTATATATTAAAAAAAACCGTTTGTGACATTCTTAATTTTTAAATATTCTTTACAGACAGTAAACCTAGAACTTCTTAAATAGAATTATATAGAAATTATAGAAAAATATTGTCACGATTTTCGTGGGTTGACCAGGCGTTACCACACAGCGTAGTGGTCAGGAGAGGTCATTCTGACACTCGTGTCCCACACACCGCACGACTACGAGTATCAGTAAGAACACAAGCACAACGTGGTTGAAGTGGTGATCTTTGTTAAAGCACTGCTTTCATTTCCCATGCAACAACAGTCACATTTCCACACACACACTCAACGTCATCACGCAAAACACTGCTGGGCCATTCTGACGGCCACACTCTTCACTCCTGGTAAGTTTTCAACAACAGTCAAACGATCAACAAACACAAACTTACCCTAAACTACAACACAACCATGCAAAAAGAACCACACGAGAACACGTGTTTACAACAAAAATAACACTTAAAAACACAAACAACCGGACTTTCACACGGCATTGTGGGAAACCCGATGACGTCATCGCATACCCCGCGGGCGCGGCAGAGATCGCCACAATATTTTCACTTAAACCTTTGTTAGTAACTAGTAAACCTTTTTTAAAAAAACATTTTTTTTTAACTACTAGTGTCGCCCCTTGGCGGTTAGATCGTGAAACACAAGATAATGTCTTGGTAAAACTATAAAATTATATATATAAATATACATTTTTTTTTTTTTTACTATTTTGTATGGAAGCCCGGCTGCCATAATTGTGAGCAATGACGTTAATGTTTAAGGCAAAATTCCTCATCAATGACGTTGAACGTTTTCCACCCGGTCGCCGTTTTAAAATTGTCCTGTCCAGGACAGATCTAGACGTGACGTAGAAGACCGGAAGTGATGCGTCATACGCTTTAATCTCGCGACACGCCCAGCGCAAGAACGCGCGTTTCAGCTCCACAGTCACGTCGCGAAAGAGTTTGAGGTAAATATTCAGTGAAATGTTTGTATCTGGCGTGTGTTTTATGTTTTCTTTGCTACACAAACACACTACAGACAGTATTTTTACAATATGCGCTGTTTTGCGGACAATTGTCTAGTCGAATGATTCGCGTTTCTTTCTTTGCGTTTTTTGTGGCATCACTCATTTGTTTTTTGTTTTTTTTTGTCGTTGTCGAGAAATCACGGGAATTTTTACGGAACTCACGATGACATTTTCGCTTTCACTGGGATTGAAGAACCACGGAGTTTTGCAGAAGTTGTCACGGGAGATCCAGATGTTTGACACAGATCGCCTTCAGTTCTCGCACAGATGTTCTATTTGTGTACTAAACAGAAGACACGTGGATATGGAGTACAATCGAGTTGTTTTTATTCGCGTGCGTTCTGACGTTTCTTAGTTACTCTCCGTTTGCACGTGACTCACTTTATAAATTGAGATCGGAAAATGTCGTTTTCACTCACTGTTTACATTACGTGTTGTCTGATTTTGTCGTGCGGACGCGCGCGCAATCCTCGCGACATTTATATAAACCTAGTAATACAGAAAGCATGAAGTGTGATTAAACATTTGCATTAGAACATCGTTTGTATTTGGGAGTGAACACAATGATCGTTGCAGTGATGACGTTGCTGAGTGAAAAGCCCGATCACGAAATCAGTCAGCTGCTGGATCAATACGGCATCAAACATGGACCCATAGTAGGTATGTGTGAAACACCGCATCAGCTGAAGAATAAAACACTTTGATTTATTTCAGTGTAATTGGTTTGTTTTCATTTGCAGGTTCCACACGGAAACTCTACGAGAAGAAATTGTCAGAAGCCATGGGCTTTAAACGTCCTTCACCCGACAAGACGTATTACAGAGAAGAAGGTGCGTACAGGCCACACTGAACAAACAGGCCGCAGACTAAATAAGTGCTGTTATTTTACAGAGGAAGAGGTGGAGTACATCACTTATCGCCCTGTGAGTAACTGCTGAAGACGGTTGTATTAGCGGTGGTGCCGTGACCCGCTAGGCTAGTTCTATTGCTTGGATGGTTGAGTTTGTATTTCAATTCACTTACGTGCAAATCCGTTTCCCTGTTGAAGTTTCCAATTTTCCAATCAGTTCCACCTCTCAAATTCAAAGCATAGTTTGTTTTTTTGATATTAAGGCTAATTCACTTTAAGTGTGAAATAAAGAGTTTTAGTAACTACAGGTTACTAAAGTGAATTCTCTGTGATACCGACACTTTTGGCATCTAAAATAAAAATAGTCCTCGCACACTGTTTATTAAAATCTTTATAGGATCAGTAGCATAAATAACGCTCAAACAAACAAAAATACTTGCTTTAATGCCAGTAATAGCATCATAATAAGTTAGATCAATGAATAAATTAAATACAAATATGAAAAAAAAAAAAAAAACATGTATTTTATCTTATAAATGACATACAAAAAAGTCTTACATTTAAAGATTGTGGTGCTCAAAAACCCGCACTACAGTTGTAGTATAATGTATCAAAATGGTAAATATTTAACAGTAAAACATCGTTTTCAGGAAAAGCAGCATGTTCACATTTTTAGGTTGAAGCCGATTTTAACTAATTTTTTTTCCTTCTTCTAGCTACGCGCATGCAAAATCAAGTTCAGTTGTTTATGCATTTCAATCAAAAACAGCGTCACATACTCGATTGCCCTCCTCCAATAGCGAAAACATACATAGATTAAGACAAAGGTAATGGACATAATAGTGTCCTTACAGAAGTGAAAATACATTGCATGTTGTTTTATTAGTTCAATCAATCGGTACATACGAAAGTATCGAAGTAGCGATTTAATCGCGATTACAAGATCAAGCCCAATGAATCTCGTGAAGAGCAGTGGGCGTGTTGGAGGCGGGGTTACGCTGTGATGTTACAAATCACTTTTTCATCTAGCCGCGGCGTAACGTAGCTTTAAAATGGACCCGTGACCTGTGTGACCCGTAGGTCAAGGTGTCACTGCATCAGGTGTAATTAAACTGACTTGACCTTTCACCCCACAGCCGCCGCCCACAAGACACGATGCAGCTAAAGACGTGTAAGTATTGTGATCGCTTTATTGTCATCCTTTCTGAAACAACATATGCCTTAAGTACTTAAGTCGTTAAAATTACAACTGTGATTTGGTTCCTCAGCACCAGGAGGTCCAAGTTCACAGACCTTCCCCAGGAGTAAGAATGATCTACATTTCTAGTGTTTTACTGAGAAACCAGTCGAATTTTGACCTAAAACGACCTTTTGTGTTTTAAAAGAAATGACCGTTACAAACATTTAAATGACGGTTGACATGCGGCGTAAACTAAAACCAAGATTGATGATGGAGAGACACTTTATTAATCCCAGTAGGAAATTCTTAACCAATCAGTAATTAGTTAGCGACTATTTTTTGACACATTTATAGTAGATGGCGCATGTACGGTGTGTGACCTTTGATATGATTTATTCAGGTCGTTTTTCATTATTTAATTCAGTATTTAGTTATTGCTGAAAAGTGAATCGCCGTATTTTACAAACTGTATGGTGCGCTAAATCAAACTCAAACTTTTAACTGTTTTACCATTTAACAGTTTTAACGTCAAACAATTTAGCTGATTTCGTTGGCGCAGCTCGTAAAACTTAAAATGAACCACCGGTAATATGGGGTGGGTGAAGTTTGATTAATCCACTCTGATTGGTTTTACAATTACTCTGCTTCTAAAGAGTTTGTCAGTATTGATGCGACGCCCGTGGGAACTATGGCAAGCCAAATTAACAATGTCTGTGTGTTTGCCACAAGGCAGGTACCGGACAGCGCTGTTTCAGACTAGTCTAAGCACACACGAGCCCTTTATTTTTATTTTTATCACTAGTGATACAGTTTGTTTATCATCAGTTTACAGGTACTTAAATAAAAAAAAATTTCAAAAAACTTAATGAATACAAGTATACACTTGTAATACACAATTGGATCACCAGGTGGCAGCAATTAGTCGCTACATGGTTTCCATTGCAGTGACCACTAGGGGAGCTGCTCCAAATTTCGACAAATCCATTTTTTTCTGTGTTTGAACTTATTTTTTAACCCCTTCCTCTTAAGCACATGGCGTCTCTGTAGCTACATCTAAAATAACATAGAAACACAAGCTTTCCTTCTGGTACTCCGCATTTTACTTGTGTAGTTTTAAACGAGTTTGGCTTGCCATAGCCGTCGTGTTTTATTCTCCTCCGTCAGTCATCAAGCTCCTAAAGCCACTGTAGCACCAACCTCGCTCATAACTAGAACACTGGAGTATAAAACATGCTTTTGGTTTGATTCGGTTGGACTTTTTTTTTTTTTTTTTTTGTGTTGTTGATTGTGTGTGTGTGTGTGTGTGTGTGTGTGTGTGTTGATTTCGTCAGGTAGGCTGATGTTTTTCCGTTTCTCTTCCAGCGTCAGAAGGCCACAGCTTTCCTCAGAGCTCCGAGACCTCGACTCTAGCACACGGCCAGTTTGAAACAGACCAGACTGGATGAGCAGCTGATTGTGACCGGCTCTTCCTTTCCCTCCAGCAGACAGAAGCTGAGGCAGACGTCTTCAGGCGTGCCGGGCTGGATCAGAGTGCTGCTCTTCCTGCTCATCCTTCTCTTCCTCTGCTTCGTCTACACGTGTATGGAACCTGAGGAGCAGACGCCCTTCCACGAGATTCACTAACGCTTTCTTTCTTTGCACTTCACACGGAGCAGAAGCCAGTCTGTATTATTATTATTACACTTGTTGCTTTTAATGTTTTTTTCCGCTCGGAACAGAGTGTAAACCGTTTCCCCCGTCACTGCAGAGTTTAATGAACAGTATTTCTGTCATCTATTGTTGCTTTGACATTAAACGAATGTAAAATCCAATCAAAATAATATTTACTCTATTCAGTCAACA
This sequence comes from Paedocypris micromegethes, assembly GCA_028031935.1. Classification (NCBI taxonomy): domain Eukaryota; kingdom Metazoa; phylum Chordata; class Actinopteri; order Cypriniformes; genus Paedocypris; species Paedocypris micromegethes. The sequence continues at coordinate 32,984,088 of CM051495.1, read as the reverse complement.
CACGAGAGGTTATAGAAAACACTTTATAATTTAAAATAATCTGTCATCACTATTTTAAAAGCAGCATCTTCACCTGATGCCGAGGCGACGGTTCTGGTCATCAGACGCTAAAAACCTGTTGAACTAAACTAGGACTGAAGCGAGAGAAGCGTCGTGTATCTCTTCTTCAGGTCTTCCAAAAGTTTGGCTGGGGAAAGAAAAAGAACAGTTTCAGTGTGAATTCAGGTTTCTGTAATCGTTCGATTGAATCTTAGAGCTGCACCATTCTGGATCAAATGAGAATCACGATTTTTTTGCTTAGAATGAAGATCACGATTCTTTCTGGATATTTTATTATTTTAAATCTTCAACCCTGAAAATCAGGTTGTCAAACAGCAATATAAAAAAAGAAACATTTACATGAACAAGTACAGTATTATGTCCAGTTGAGGATTATTAGAATCGATTAAAATGATTAGCTGTGATTAAACACTCTTTTGTAGATGTTTGCTGAGCGTAACACACACACACACACACACACTTCAGAATAAAAGCCTTTTTACTGATACTCTACTATTGTATTGAATCAATCATTCTGCCCGTTTATTTATTTATGTTTTGTTTAAACTCGACTGCTGCTCGTCTCACATACACTAGTTTTTGCATCTCGTATAAAGGCAGGATTCAGATCGTGAAGAGGCAGAATCGAGATGGATGAATCGTGCCGCTCTAGTCTTCTTTCAAGCCACTTGCTCCACTCCACGGTGAGCCGGTAATACTCACGCAGCGTCTCCTTGCGTCCTCTGAGCCAGAAGCGTGGCTGGGTCAGCAGCTCCTGGACGCTTCTCCTGAGCCACGTGGAGGTTTCCCACAGCTGATGAACAGCCTCCAGCTCCTGGAACCAGACGCAGACGTCTCCACACGCGCTCACCAGCCTCCTGAAGACAGAGGACTTTACCGCGGTACACGTGCGCAGCAGCTGATGCACGGACTGGAACACGCGCTGTGTGGGCGGGGCAGAGGGCGGAGCTTTGTGACAGTAGGTCTTGAGGTACGTGCTGTAGACCAGGCGGAAGGCGGTCATGTGATGAGCCAGCTCTGAGAGAGACGCCGTCAGCACGGCCGGACACAGCTCACCAGCAGACGTCTGAGGGAACTCACACTGTAGAGGAGCACAGACAAGCACTGATGCCCAAACTCTTATGTCTACATTCACACAGTCTGCTTGGGCTGATGAAATCTGAACGACCTTCAGACGTTCCTCAAGGACACATTTTGGCAACAAGCAATTATTTTGATAATCGACTAATCTATCAATTATTACAACGATTCATCGATTAATTCATGGATTAATCAGTAAGCTTTGAACGATTTTTCAACTAGCTAAAACACCAAGTTACACATGCTAATAAATCCTTTAAAACTAATGAATAAAATGATAACAATGTTTGTTGTTTAAATGAGCTTTAACAGGTCATTCTCTTCAGGTTTTCTGTCCCTGTTCAACTGTAATTACACACAAATGTGCATTGTTTACCAATGTTGCTCCAATTCAAAAGAAAGAAAATCATCCGCTGCATTACAAATAAAAAAAGAAAAGATGACCGTGAACATATCTTGACAGCAGCATTAGGAGCATCATCTCCCAAACCGGGGTTCAGGTATTGGGCAATATTGGATTTTACTAAAGCCATTTTAAAGGGTATATTTAATACAAGAATTTTGCAAAAAAATATTGGTCATTATTTGCAGTAACAACTATCTAATGAAAACAGCACTTACATAAAATGGCTACAAACATTAGCTAGTAAAGTGTCATCTAGCCAATTTCTAATGTAAAATTACAAGTTTCAATTTACTAGTTTATATTCTATACAAATGGGAATTATGTTGTTTAATAATGTAAGTAATGTAACGTTTTATGTAATAATGAGTTCTTGTGTCTGTCTGACCCTGACAAGCAAACCATAGTATTAAATTGGAATGTGATCCACTTACATTGTATATACAGAATAAAAAAAAAATACAATTTTTGACACGGTGTGTGTGTAAACCAGACCAAAAGAGATAGTTTGTTTTATAAATTGTTTTAGCCATTAATTTCACTGTGTCAGTTGTTGACATTGTTTTACTTTATATTCATATTTAACACATATACATCTATTATTATTATCATCACAGACTGTTCATTTCCCGTAGAAACCAGTAAGTTACAAAAATTGTTTTGCAGTTGCTTGCGTTTAAACTCTGAAACATTAAGCTGAAGCCTGGAGAAGCATCTGCCATTTATAGATTTTTTTTTTTTACATTTTTTAACATTTACCAACCCACCCTGCTCACTAGACAGTTACAGATATGGGACAAAAACCGTCTGGTATTGATTCAAAACATTTACTTTCTTTTGGGAACTTTCTCGTGATGAAGAGCAAAACCTGGATCACGAGCATCACCTGATTCAGAGTGACAAACTTCACAAAACTGATGATCTGAACCAAAAGGTTTGTGAGCGCCACTGATCCAACATGATCGCAAAATGTGAATATTGAGAGATTTGAAAGCGTAGGTTTCTGCCTCAGTCACAGAGGTGTTACAAGTGGCACGTTTAACTGGTTTACCTCTTGACGGAGCTCTTCTAGCGTTCTCTGCGTGGACTCCAGCAGGGCTTTGGCCTCAGCACTGGCTTGTCTAGAACATCCACAGCCAGGATTAACAGCAGAAGAACGGAGAGAAGGCAGGAGCACAGACCTGTCGGGCTTCCTGAGCTTCTGGTTCTGCTTCAGCTGTACGAGCAGATCCTGAGAGTGAGCAGACCACGGGTTGCAGACCGGGTTCAGGACCAGACTCAGGTCGGATGAAGACGCTGGGGCCAAAAGCTCTCCTAGAAGATCATCGTTCCTCACTCTCTGATCTCCAGAGGCCTGTCTGTTGGAGACACGAGCTTTTTAGGGATCCGGATGGGAATGTGGACTGTGTTTCTATACCTGGAGGAGGTGGCGAGGTCTTCCTGGATGAAGAGCACAAGCTGCTCCCAGAACAGCAGCTGACGCAGAGGTGGTGCCAGGCCCTGGAAAGCAGCAACACCACAGTCACAACTCTGACGCGGTGGATTTTTATCAGGAACGTGGTGAACCCGTTTTAATTATTTAGGACTTTTTTTTTGTTCATAAAAATCTCATAGAGCGTCGTATGGAATCAGTTTAGCGGCAAAAATATCAAACGTTTGTTCTTATTTTCATTTTCCGCTTGCAATCTTCAACTTTCTTCTTCAATTCAGATTTTTGGACGTCTGGCACAAGCTTCACGTGGGGGCGGTCCTTACTCTGATTGGCTGGTGAGAATGTGATTGGCAGCTGCTCGGACAGTAAGTGGGAGGAGTTTAGAGAGCATTTAAACATTCAGAATCGGAGCAAAAAAAAAAAATGAAACGAGCGAAAACAAAAAACATTTCAAATAAAAAACTTGAAGATTGCAAGCAAACAAAAACAAAAGTAATTGCAAGAGAGAAATTAAAAACCAAACATAAATGTGAAGAATTTCACTTTCTGTTTGTTTCTTGGGAATGTACGTTTGATTTTTAGGCACTAATCTGATTCCAAAGCATTGGACTGTTGTTTTGTTTTTTTTAACAGTATTTTTTGAGTATTATTTACAGTATTTTCTCTTCAGAGTGAGACTGCACTTAGCATCCAGTCGCTGTGGGAAATAAATGTAGCACAAATGCCGTCGTCAAACAAACCGATTCCATCTTATTGGTTAAAACCAGCGGTTTGTTAAAAAGGGGCGGAGACACTTACACTCGCTTACACTTCCTGACAGGATAAACAAATCTGAACTGAATAAAATGTTTGGTGGATCACAGTGCAACTAAAACACTTGCGACAAAGACAAACCAAAGAATGTGTCACCATTTAACAGAATTTCACGTTACAAATAATGAGCACACGTGTGGTTTGAGTGTGTGTGTTTCGAGTGTGTGTGGTTTGTGGGTGTGTGATTTGAGTGTGTGTGGTTTGTGGGTGTGTGATTCGAGTGTGTGTGATTCGAGTGTGTGTGTTTCGAGTGTGTGTGGTTTGTGGGTGTGTGATTTGAGTGTGTGTGGTTTGTGGGTGTGTGATTTGAGTGTGTGTTTCAAACGTGTGTGAGCAAGTTTTGGGTGTGTGTGAGCGACCAAGCATGTTTTGAGTTTGTGTGTGTGTGTGTGTGTGTGTGTGTGTGTGCACGCATGTTTTGGGTGTGACTGACTTTTAGTGTGTGTTTTAAATGTGTTTGTGTGTCTGAGTGAATGATTTGTGTGTGTGTGTTAGATTTTGTGCTGGTGAAAAAATGCAATAGACAAGTGTGTGTGTGTGTGTGTGTGTGTGTGTGTGTGTGTGTGTGTGTGTAATTGTGTAAAATTCTATTCATCTGCATCAGATCTTACTCAAATGTTAATAACGTAACAAAAAAGTGTCCTGGACATCTGTAGAAACCATCAACAAGAATGAATTGGTTATTAAGTTGTAATAACTCCCTACCTTGATTAAATCCTGGTCGCTCGCTTTACACAGCATCATCTCGTGAGCGAATCGGAGAAGTTCTGCGATTCAAAGACATTTAATCTCTCTCAACACAAAGCGATGAAATGACAAATGAAACGGTGATTATTCCATCAGAAACTCAGCGGTACCCTGCGCCATTTCTTCCTTCTGAGTTGGTGTAATTGTAGAGAGTTTCTGCTTGAGTGACGGACAGATGCTGTGAGAGAGACAGAGTGAGTGAGTGATGGAGAGTGAGTGAGTGAGTGAGTGAGGAGACTGACCTGACACTGGTCCACCTGAGGATCTCCGTGCGCTGCTGTGAGGGGGAGCAGAGGAGGTGCAGCTTGCTCTCCGGCCCGCTCAGGTACAGACCCTCCACCAGGGGGCAGCGCAGGCTCTAGATCACAGAGAGCTCAACTCAAGTCTGCATTAGACCAATTGTGTTTCTTCATGGAACGAGTACCATCATCCTTGTTTTCCTTTGCTTTTGACGCAAACTGAGTTGTGACAGTGTCTTTTTATTTCGTTTGTCATGTGATTTTTCTTTTACTATATGCTGGTTATATGTACGTTATCATCTGTATGTGTATCACTATGATTCAATTGTTTTTACACGTTTGCGTTTAAAGGCTTAAAAATCAAGTTACAGTTTCAGTTTAAAAGCAGAATAGTTTTGACAGGTCGGTGAGACTGGTAAGAGCAGGAGAGACACACTGGCTTCTAACAACACACATCTTTGGATATGGAGGAAATACAGTGTTACCTCCATTCACAAACACAATTCAGAAGAAATGTAACTTGCCTATATATATATATATATACAGACACGGCAAGTTGTTTTTACTCTTGTATACCTGACGTTGTTGTTTTTATCTTATTTAAAATGAATGCGTATGTCTTTGAACTTTATCTGCAAAGCACTTTGTCTAAACCAAGTTGGTTTAAAAATGACTAAACAATTAGTTTCAAGTTACAAATGTGTAGTGCTGGTCGGGCAGCTAGTTAGCGAAGAGTTCGAACCTTTCGGTCGCAAACCTGACTTTCTAACCGCTAAGCCTCAACGCTCCCAAATTAAAACCTTATATAAAAATAAAACCTTTAAAGTATGACATTAAAAAAGGTTTTCCTCAATGTAGTTCTTATAGCCTTCATACACACTCACACACACCAGAGGTGTAAGGTACTTGAGTAAATGTACTTTGTTACTTTACTTAAGTATGTTTTTGGCTACTTCGTACTTGCACTGAGTATCAGAAATATAAGCAACTTTTACTCTCTACTCCACTGCATTTGTGATTGAGTAGCAGTACTTTTCACTCCACTACATTTGAACAGACACTTATCGTTACTCGTTACATTGTAATTGTGCGCGACAAGCCGGAATCGATTTATACCGCGGTTCATTTCTTGGGCGGACGAGGTGAATATCGCCATCTTTAGGCTGCTGAAGGTAATGGAGGCTATTTGTGAATTAGAAATCACAAGAACGCGAATTAGGGGCGTAAAAATGCGTTTTGCAAATGTTATTATATAATATAACATTATAATATGTATATAATTTACTAATCAGATTAATCATTTTATTTAATATCTACTTGCAAAATTAAGTGACTGACTTTTTGTTCTTTTTATCTACTTTGTTCTACCAGTTTTCAAACATTGAGGTTAAACTCTGTTTCTGTCTTGGAAAACAATAGTTTGTTTTCACATTTCTTTTTTTTTGGCCCTATATTGAGCACGAACAACAACAAAAAAAATACTTCTTAATACTTAAGTTCTTTTAAAAATGGGTACTTTGCTACTTTGACTCAAGTCTTTTTGAAATTGGTGACTTGTTACTTGTATTGAGTAATTCTGAAAATCTGTACTTTTACTCAAGTATAGCTGTCCGGTACTCTTTACACCCCTGACCCTGACACACACACACACACACACACACACACACTAGTAGTATATCAATGACACATTTGTTACGATGTTTGTTTAGTTCGGAAACTAGCAGCGGCGTACGTGAAACAAGACCTTTCCACTTTCGAGCGACAGTAAATGATCGAGGAACCTTCTCGACGAGGAGGTCGCGTGTTCGCGTCTCGTTTTAATGCGGAAAATACCTGTAGAACATCATAGACGCGCGAAGCCAACCGCTGCTGCTTCGAATCACCCGCCATGTTGTTGTTCCTGCTGCGTCGGCGCCGCGCGGGCAAGTCACGTGACTGAGATTATAGCGACACCCAGTGGTTGAGTTTATATAACTACTGTTTCCCCACACACACGTTGCTTTGTGGTGTTTGTGTGTGTGTGTGTGTGTTGTGTGTTGTGTGTGTGTGTGTGTGTGTGTGTGTGTGTGTGTGTGTGTGTGTGTGTAGATAAAATCGTCATGCGTCCCATATTGAAGAAAGGTGGACTTTACACCTCAATTACAATGCATTGTATTAATTTGTTATTTACATTACATTACATTACATTAATTTGTTAATCACGACGGCGAAGAAGACAAAGATGGTGGTCGTCTCTCTGCATAGTTCAGGTCGTCTTTCACTAGAACAAAAAAATACCGTATTTATGCAAATATAAGCACTAGCAGATTTTTCATGCACATAATAAAGACTCCATTAATAGGCAAACTTAAGCACCTCATTACTTTATGGGTGTTTTGACTCTCCAGTAACCTAAATTCAACTAAATATATAAACGTAACTTGTGATTTGTCCCCATATTTCACGCATTTTTATATTTATACTAGTATGAATATAAGAAAAAAAAATGGAAATATTTGAAAATATTGAAAATTAGACGATTATTACCAAATGTAGCAGAGGTGGGTTAGCGTTAAGGTTAGGGTCTGTTAGTATATTACTGTTTTTAATTTGTAGTTTTTTTTATTTTTATATTTGTACTGGAAATAGACTAAAAAAATATATATATATTTGAAAATCAAGACAATTATGTCCTAATGTAGCAGAGTTGGGTAAGGGTTAAGGTTTGGGTCAGTTATTGTACTTAATTTGATGTAATGTTTCTTATTTTTATGTTTATACTAGAATAATAGATAAAAAAAAATAGAAATCTTACCATATTATATACCATATTTAAGCACCCCCCTAATTTGTCAGGCACAAAATAAAAACAAATAAAAAAATCTTTAAAAAAATTAAATACTAACGGATCTGGTTCAATTACGTTAATATACGTAACATACATTTTTGGGGGGGTTTAAGAAACCTAACTTGTGACTCGTATCATTACTTGTGTAATGATAATAGATAACAAAAAGTGGTCAGGATTCTAGTGGTCAGGACTTCATTTCCCAAGATCCTTTGCTCCAGTCAGGTCACAGTCAGGCCTGTTTCAAGCTCTCTGCTTATCCGACACCATAGTGAAGGATTATTATCCCCTGTGCAGTGACCCAGCGTTTTGATTGTGTCTGTTCCTTGAATATTTTTTTACTCCTTGCTCCTTACTCCTTGCCTTATTTCCAAAAGCAGCAGAGTTGGATTAGGGTATGTTGATGTGTTTTTGTATTGTAGCGAGACATTTGTTTTTATTTTTCTCCAGTGTTAAGTAGCCACTGCTAAGAGTAGTAGCGCCGTTGGGTTTCTTTACTTCTGCCATTCCAGACTTGAGTTCTGAACGAAACCCACCGATGAAGATCAGCAGGACGCCGAGGATGACCAGCAGCGAGATGGAGAGCGAGATGATGACGAGGAGGAAGAAGTGATGGCGATGGCGTCTTCATGCTCTTCCTGGTCGTGTAATGGTTGACGTGGAAGGCATGTCCAGCTTTCCCCTCTGAAGCCTGACCACAGACTCAAAAAGCACAAACTTGGGTATTGTCGGGCCCCGGGGCCACGTTACAGTTTTTCTCAGTTGCTTTAGTACAATTCTCAGATCAGAACTATTTGTTCAATCTTCACATCATGTCACTTGTGCACATCATATAAGCAGTTTCTCACTTCTTTGAAGTTGCAATTGCTTTGGTACATCATGCAAATGATTATGTACAATTCTCTGCTCTTTGCTACATTATCAATTGTTTATGTCATGCTGATCAAAATGTATTATATAGTTCACTGTGCAATAGTCTTACTCCTCAAAACACCTAGTCATTAGTTCATCGTATGATGTGACAAACATATTTCTATACGTCTCCTTTATATGTTTTTTTCTAAATCTGTCTTGAATTGGTAAATTGCTCTCAGGTGACTTGACTTCCTCTAACAAAGACAATCAATGGGCTGTATATATATATCACTTTCTGTTTCTGATCGTCACTTCCTGTTGCGCGTTGTGTTTGTAGCTTTGCTGCTAAGCCGAGATCGTTACTAAAATAATCAGTACATAGCAGCTTTTGAAAATTGTAGTGAAGTTAATCTAATCGGCGATCTTAGATCCACAACTTTTCATTCAACTCACGGCCAGTCAGTAAAGCCACAATTTCAACGAGTTTTCAGCATCTTCGTACTCCAGAAAACTCCAAGGGTAAGATGTGTACGCCGGTGGCCGTAGCCTGCACCTCATGCTACATGTATAGTTTAGCTCTATCGGTCGGCGACGAGGGTTTTATTTCCGCTAAGTGCAGAGAGTTTTTAAGGCTAACCGATAGAATTGAGGAGTGAGAAACACTCATCCGGGCGTTAGAGAAGGACAGACAGCGTGAGAGTAGTGAGACGGTCCCGGATGGGGAACATTCCTCGGTTCCGAGCGGAGAGGTCCTGCAGCAGGACAGCTGGGTGACTGTGAGGCGGAATAGTCGCCATTCGAAGCGGCATCACTCCTCCGTTCCGCTGTTAACTGCGAAGAGGCTTTCCCCGCTCAGAACGGCACCGTCTGAGACGCCTGCTGAAAGTGCATTGGTGATAGGAGACTCCATAGTGCGGAACGTGAGAGTAGAGACACCAGCCAATACAGTAGTAATGTGTCATCCAGGAGCCAGAGTGTCTGATATCACATCGCGTCTGAAAGTGCTGGCTAATGCTAAACGTAAATATTCTAGGGTAGTTATTCACGCCGGCACTAATGATGTCCGACTTCGCCAGTCCGAGATCACGAAAACTAATATTAAAGAGGTGCTTGAAGCTGCCAAAAAGATATCAGACGGTGTAATTTACTCTGGCCCCCTCCCCGCTTACCGGGGTGATGAGACTCACAGTAGACTGTGGTAGGGTTACCACTTTTGATACCTAAAAATAAGGGGGGAGGGGCGTTGGGGCGGGGCTTTGTGGGCGGGGCGATGGCGACATAATTTTATGATACAGGGATTAACGTTAAAATGAGTATTAGTACTTTAGTATTAGTATTATGTACTTTAGTATGTCTAATGGCATCAGATAAAGGGAACGTCTCACTCTTAGTTCTGTTAGATCTTAGTGCTGCTTTCGACACTGTTGACCATGATATTTTAATACATAGACTTGATCATTACGTTGGTATTTCTGGACACGCGTTAGAATGGTTTAGGTCCTATCTGTCTGATCGCTCTCATTTCGTCCATGTAAATGGAGTCTCTTCACCCAGATTTAGTGTTAAATATGGAGTTCCACAAGGCTCAGTGCTCGGCCCAATCCTGTTTGCACTTTATATGCTTCCACTAGGGGACATAATCAGAAAGCATGGTCATAGCTTCCACTGTTACGCAGATGACACACAAATTTATATCTCGGCACGGCCTAATGAAATCTCAAAATTTGCAAATATATTAGATTGCTTCAGCGACATTAGTGATTGGATGACTAGTAATTTTCTCATGCTGAACTCGGACAAAGCCGAATTATTACTTGTTGACTCAAACTTAAAGTCTGATGCACCCGAATACAGTATGAATCTTAACGGGCTTGAAATCTCATCCTCACCTAAAGTGAAAAGCTTAGGTGTCATTTTAGATAGCAAACTCTCTTTTGAAAGTCACGTGCACAACGTCTGTAAAACTGCCTTTTTTCACCTCAGGAATATCTCAAAGCTGCGTCACATGCTCTCCCGACCGGATGCAGTAAAACTGATACATGCGTTTATGACATCACGGTTGGTTACTGTAATGGTCTTCTGGGAGGTTTTCCTGCTAAATTAATAGATAAACTTCAGTTAGTTCAGAATGCAGCTGCTAGATTACTAACCAGAACAAAAAAGTATAGCCATATTAGTCCAGTGTAAATGTCGCTACACTGGTTACCTGTTAAATATCGCATCCAGTTTAAAATTCTCTTAATCACTTATAAAGCACTAAAGGGTTTAGCTCCTCTATATCTCAGTGAGCTCATCACTTACTACGAGCCTACACGACTGCTGCGCTCTCAAAACTCCGGCCAGCTTATAATACCGCCAATCTAAAATCTACCAGGGAAGAAGATCCTTTACACACTTAGCACCCAAACTATGGAATTTCTTTTTTTTTTCTCCCCTCCTCTCCTGAGAGCCTCCTCTCCTCTCTCTTTTACTTTTGCTGTAAAAATCAATTATATTTTTTGGACGTTTTATGGTAAAAAAAAAAAAAACGTTTTACTTGAATATCTTTTTTTAACGGTACAAAACTGAATTTAACATCTTTTAACTGTAAATACGACAGTGACAATATATTTCTACCGTACATAAAGAAAATGTTTTACTGTAATTTAACGGTAGAATTCTGGCAACAGCTGCTTTTTTCCTTACAGTGCAGTCAGTCTTAAAACAAAGACTCACAGTTCAACGGACGTACGAACAACGAGAGAGAATAAATGCAGATGAGTGGACTGACCGGGATAAATTGGAGGGATACTACGTATGGAATCAGATTAGTGGCAAAAATATCAAACACGTTGTGTTTGGTTTTTTATTTTTTGCTTGCAATATTCACCTTTTCGCTTGAAAATTTTTTTCACTTCGGATTTTTTGTTCGTTTTTTTTTTTTTGGAGTTCTGGCCCAAGTTTCACATGGGGGCGGCCCTTACTCTGATTGGCTGGTGAGAACGTGATTGACAGCTGCTTGACCAGAAAGTGTTGTATGAGTTCAGCGAATGTAAACCTTGACATTCACTGCTTTTTTAATATTAGTACACAAGCTATTATTTAAGTGTTATTTTTGCATTGTGTTGCTAATAATATTGCTAAATTATAGTGGTGGCAGACGACTTTAATAGTACACACTGTTGTTCGAAATACTGTGTGTATGTGCAATGCTCCCGATATAGGCCCCTCACAAATAAAATGTATTACTATTAGTAATGAAAAGAATGATAAAATGTTCCGTTTGTTTTAACAACTCTTATAAGTCCGTGCTAACTAGAATTTAACGCACGACCCTGTATACGTGCACACTAAATAACAAGTGTAGGCGGTAAAAGCGCAGTGGTTGTCTTTCTGGTGCAGTGATGATGATGATGATGATGATGATGATGGTGTCGTGTCGGTCCAGACAAACAAATCACTACAAACAGATAAATACTCCGGAGATGAAGATATTCCGATTACGAACAGCAAGTTCTCGCTAAACTCCTCCCCCTCTCCCAGTCAATCACATTCTCACCATGAATGCAGCTGTCAATCACATTCTCACCAGCCAATCAGAGTAAGCTCCGCCACCACGTGAAACTTGGGCCAGAACGAAAAATCCGAAGCGAAAAAAAAAACAAACGTAAGCGTGAGGCATTTATGTTCGTTTTTTTTTTTTTGTATTTTTACTCGTTTTTTAGTAAAAAAATGTAAGAAATGTACGATTTATATTTTTGGCACTAATCTGATTCCATAATACACCGATTTATATAGACAGAAACAGATAGGGCGCGGCTGTGTATCAGTCATGACGAAAGCGCACTGAGCAGCACGAGCAGACGTCCGTGAACTTGCCCCTGCCCAATAGTAATATATACTAATACTAATGAAAATTGCCTCATTCATTTGTGCACTTTTGTGCTGCAAAGATTTTGGTTTGTGTTTAGAAAGGTCTGTTGAAAAAAAATGTTAAAGAGGAAAAATGAACTGCATTTCTAGAAGTTTTTTAATGTCGATGTGATAAACGTGCCCAGAGCTGGGCCATGGGGAAGTGGTAGGAGCCACACAGATGCCAACTTGAAAGAAAAAAAAAACAAAGTAAAAGAACAAATCTCCTTAAGACAGAAGTAGCAATTAACAAAATTGTCAATGAGAGCAGTTTGCTTCCTTCAAAACCACACGGCTCTGACACTCAAAATGGACAGGCATTTATAGGCCAGTTTTCCCGCCTAAACAGATTGGGCCAACCCACATTTTCTGAGCTGGAGGGGGAACAAGATTATAAGAGAAAACCTTGTCAATGACAAAACATCCTTGTGATTGACAGCAGAAAGGGAAAAAAAAAACCTAAAATTTAAACAAATCACAATTCAATTTGAAATATGCACCCTAACCTAACCCTTACCCAAATTCATTTAATCCATGCATTTGGCTCTTACTAAACACAAATTGAAACCACCATCACCCACTACCTAAAATGGAATCAGCCCCAAACCTTTAAAATGGCTGATAGAAAAAAAATCTCTTTGACCAAACACAAAGGAAGTGGTAGGTCAGCGGTGTCTCTCATATTTTCTAATAAAATGATTTAAACCAAATAGATGTAGTCATGCAATTTGAAACCTGTAGTAATCTGACAAGTTAAACGTTGAGTGTAACAAATCAATAAAAGAGTGAACATGTTGAACATTAACTGGCCCTCGTCATCACACTCCAGGCGTTATTACTTTCCTGAAAACATATTTTTAGTTGCAATTTAGCGTCACTGGCCTGATATGCCGGTGGTCTCGGCTCCCACTGCAGTGCATGTCTTATTATTGGGTAATAACAGAGGTAATAACCACACCGCTCTCACACACAAGACTTTTATTTGACACAACATTTAAAGGCATGAAAGCGCTTTCAGACTGAGCTCCAGCTGATGGATCTAGATTACGACTGAACAATTAGTGAAAAAGGTGATTTTACTGTTAATTCCACAAACAAAAAAGAGAGCAATAAAGACTGAAAAACCTAGGGATGCACCGAAATGAAAATTCTTAGCCGAAAAAGATGAAAGCCTGGCCGGAAACCGAAACAATTGCATTTGTTGCTATGATGGTGTACTAAACTTTTAGTACTGTTTACTAAAACAAAGGCATTGCAATTTGTCGGTCCCAAATGGGTCCTTGCGTGTTCAAAATTCAGCTCAAGACTTCAAGATGCTAATGAATCAAATGTTTTATTACAAAGAAATTTAAGTACAAGCTGGTTGAACGAGACCAAGAATTCAGATCTGGAGAGCGAGCAGTGTGGAATGGCTCATCTCTGGAAACCCCCCAGTCCGTGTGGCGGTTTTATACACTTCCAACCGGAAGGCCATGTCATGTTTGACTCCTTCTTCATTGTCTTCTCGTCCCTGGGCGCAATCTGATTTCCATTTAGTTCCATTTAACAAAGGAGCATCTTTTATTAATCACTATCAGCACTTATGTGTCGAAGGAGCTTCCTCCGTTAATCAATATCAGTGCGTAAGGTGGTCTTGGTAACCGTAGTGACTAATGCATCCTTTCTGACCCCCTGACCAGGTTTCATATTTCACTGACTTCTCCATGCCTAAACTTTGAGGACAAGCTCTGTGTACAGGATTTATATGGAATGAATAAAAGCAATAATAAACAAAACTCCTACAAATTGCATAAATTAATAATGAAGTTTCAAAGAATATATGAAATAAAATGTGTTACAAATATGTAAATATTTATCAAGCACATTGCAACACTCGAGAGTATAAAATATAATTCAAACTAAAATGTTTAACTTGACCTACTGGCCTGCTGAAATGTTGTGAAATTACATGTTCCTCCATTAAAAATTGCATTTAAGTTTAAAGTGCATTAAAGTGCAAGTGAAAAGGATACAACATTTTCTCTGCAGGTCTTAATAATAGTATAAATAGGTTTCTGTTGAGCTTGTCATCTGACTGACATTTGAGAAAGATTTGAGACTGTATTTAAATAGACCAATATATAAAATATATAAAAAAAATATACATCTTGCAGAAATATACAATCTGTCACATCTAATAAAGTAGCCTAAAACAAAATAGCCTACGTATTAGTATTATTAGAGGTGCTTTTTTACAGGATTTCATTGAACAGATCAGACAACGAGGGTGCAAACCCCTCAACTGGTGCAGCGACCAACGAGATGTTTTCTGCTCTGCTCCGTCTCCGCGTCGGTTCTGTGCATCTTTGCCGGTATTATTTCTCGGGCGCGCTGCTCTTTATGACGAGGATCAAGTTCAGTCGCGATGAAGTGCAGAGGATTCGAACATATTTCTACGGATCGTGCGCTGACAGACTCTAAGCGCGGACTTTTCATAGTTTTTACCGTGGTATTTACCGCCACTTTGGGCGCTTTAGAGCTGCGCTAAAGGATTAGCGTCCGCTACAGATGCATTAGATGAGCTGATCTCTTTAGTTTGCTGCTCAAACGGAGTAAGAAGAGAGAGAATGTTCTCGATTAAGAGCCACTGCTCGTGTGAAGGAGCTCGTGATCTGCGCTCCGCTCTATGTCGCCGCTCTTACGGTCTCTGCTTACGTCATCAACTTTTGGCCGTGTTGTTTTGGTGAAAAAAGTGTTTCGGCCCATTTTCGGTGGCCGAATATTCGGTACATCCCTAGAAAAAAACCCTTGTATTCATAATTTGAACAAAGAAACATAAAAATTAAGTGATGAAACTACAAAAAAAATTGACTATATTCTCAACTCACCAAAGTTTCACATGAATGATATTTCATATTGCTAAAAGTATTCAGCAGTTTCTCTGATGGTTCAGTCAGACGTGAGTTTGTTCTCAGAGCTGAATGTCATGGACTGAGGTTTTCAGCCATGAAAAACTTTTATTTTTGACGCTGATTTTGGTTTATGGAGCGGACTATTTTGGGAGGATCGCCGGAATCGCGTCACTTCCGGGTTCGTGTTATTGTTTAGGTTTTTGTATTCAGCTGTCTTGTGACTCCCCGATGTGTTTTGTTATTGTTTGCACTGTGCTTCCCCGATCGCTTTAAGTGTCTCCAGGTGCCTTGTGTTTATCACTTAGTGTCTTTTGTAAGTAGCTTCAGTTCATTGTCTTGTTGCCAGCTGTTTCTCGTTTATTCATGATTACGTTAATTTGTCTCGTTGCTGTGTCCAGCTGTCTGTGATTGGCGTGTAGTTATGTTTTGTATTTATTTCCCACTCTGTGCTTGTGTTTGCTGCCAGTTTGTCAGATGTGAACCCTGTCACTCTGGCCTCTTGATCTCGCCGTGACTAGTCTTGGTTCTAGTCTCGATTCTAGTTTTATTTCGCCTTGTTGGATTTATCGTGTTCGACCACGCCTTCTGCTTCTGGAATAAACCCTTGTTGCAAACGTAAACCCCTTGAAGACCTCCCTGGTGTTTCTGTGCTGTGCACGTGGGTCCTTCCCTTCAGCTCTGTCCGAGTGACAGACGCCCCGTGTCACTGAAGTCAGAGCAGAACAACCTTCTTCTGTCACTCAACAACGAATCAAACTGTGAAGAACAACGACACTCTTCAGTCTCTCAGTTCAGAAACATCAAGATAATCAAGAACAAATCACTGACACTTCAAGACTTTCAGCAACAATTGAAACTAAAATTCTACACTATTAATTTATTAAAGACTTTTCAGTTTTTCAACATTTAGAACATTTTAACTTTAGCCAAAAAAGTAAAAACAATGAAATGTATGAGTGCAGCTTCACAGGAAAAAAAAATCTAGATTTTCTGGAATATTTAAAAAAAAATTGAAATTTTGAATATTATTTTGTTATTTGTGTAATTTCAGAGAGCAGAATTACCTGAGTTTGAGTAGATTACAGTCACTATCCTTCACTAATTCAGAGACACT
>CM051495.1:32913725-32967722 GCA_028031935.1 Paedocypris micromegethes | reverse complement strand
TGTGAAGAACAACGACACTCTTCAGTCTCTCAGTTCAGAAACATCAAGATAATCAAGAACAAATCACTGACACTACAAGACTTTCAATCAATTTCTGCAACTGAAACTAAAATTCTAAAATTAAATACGTATCAATTTTTTTCATGTTTACAATATTTTCATTTTAGCCAATCAACTGAAAACAATGAAATGTTTTAGTACAGCTTCACAGAAAAATATATTTACATTTACTAGAATAATTTAAACAACTGAAATTTTGAATTGTATTTGATTTTTTTAAGCGTGATTGCATATTTGCATATTTTCAGAGAACAAAATTACCTGAGTTTGTGTAGATTACAGTAAGAATCCTTCAGTGAATCAGAGAGAATCTTCACTCCAGAGTCACTCAGATCATTAAAAGACAGATCTAGTTCAGTCAGACGTGAGTTTGATCTCAGAGCTGAAGTCAGAGCAGAACAACCTTCTTCTGTCACTCTACAAGCCCTCAAACTGTGAAGAACAACGACACTCTTCAGTCTCTCAGTTCAGAAACATCAAGATAATCAAGAACAAATCACTGACACTTCAAGGCTCAAATTATATTCGGGGCGAATAGTTTGTTCAGCAGACTGAACTATTATTATTATTATTATTATTATTAATTCTATAGATAAATAAACAAACTGGAAAAATAACAAAAACAACCCTTAATTCATCTAAACCAGGGGTCACCAACCTTTTTGAAACCAAGTGTCACAAATCGAGGGTCTCAGCCGTGAAGTGACTTTTATTTTGTCAATAAAACACTTTTGTAATTCACCGGTCTTGTTTATGTTTGCTGCGCTTGAATTCCTGATAATGACAAAGGGCTACCAGTTTGATACACACTTCTGGAATAGCCAATTTGATCAATTTAGCTTAAATTATACGTACATTTTTAATAATTACTGGTATTTAGCTTCGGGAAGACACTGATCATGTGAATGATTTCTCATAAAAATATCAACAATGTAAATTAATATCAACATGAAACATTTTATTTCCAGATTTTCAAATTCCAGTGTTTTTCAAATAATCACTTTTACAACAGTACCGCAGCAGAGTTTTAAAACATTTTTAAGAAACGCTATCCACAAGCCAAACTCCAGCATTAATTACGATATTTGTTAGAATGTATTACCGCCGAAAGGGGGCGCAAGAAAATGTTATTTACAACGGTCGTTCCCTTTAGAGAACGTTCACTCCGACATTACACAAGGGAAGTACTGTTTCCTCCAGAAACACTGAAGTCATATAAAATCTCGCAGCATCGCTGCCGCCATTCGAGAAGAAGCGCTCGCCACGAAGGCGTAGCCACACCCATCACTACCTCAGAATTCTTTTCCTTCACAAGAAGTCAGTACTTACTGTGTGTTTTCTCTTCCAGCGCTGTGGATCATGCAGAGGCATGAGGAGAGCGGCCCCATCGTGCATTCCAGCGGTGGAATCAGAGGATGTTCTGAGTGCGGCGGCCCCATTTCCTCCCCCGACACGCACTTGATCTGTGCACCTTGCCTCGGGCATGCCCACGCCCTGGAGGCAATTATCGGCCCTACTTGCCGCCACACTTTCGGGCGCGATTCTGAGGGCCAGGATTCTGGAGACGAGGGAAGACGGCGGCCAGCCAATTAATGAGCCTCCCCTGACCGCCGCTGCAGTGCCTCGGGCCAGGAGCGCTCAGTTGCACTCGTGGGGTTTCAGGGAGGAGATGGAGCGCGAGCTCGGTACCCCCGACCTGGACGACGCACGTGGCGATGACGACGCCATCTCTACGGCAGCGTCGGACACCAGGGAACAGGTGTCTTTGGACGTCCTGTCCGCGGCCGTCAGGCGGCTGAACCTGGAGTGGAAGGAGCCGGTCAACGTGGCGACCAGCAGGATGGATGGGCTGTATATGCTGGACAAGCCGGAATCCTTTCTTCCCAGACCTGCACAACGAGCTTGCCAGGGCCTGGTCTGCCCCGTTCTCGCCACGCGCTCACGTCCAGGGCCCTTCCGTTTTCATAACGGTGGACAACGCTGAGAAGAAGGGTTACACAAAAAAACCCCCACCGGTGGAGCCAGCGGTGGCAGCACATCTCAGCCCGTCGGTCTCCTGGCGGGACGGCGGATTGCCATCCAAGCCTTGTCGTACCACCTCACACCTGGCGGACAAGGCATATGTTTTGGCGGGTCATGCGGCTGCCTCGATCCATGCGCTTTCCGTCCTCCAGTTCTACCAGGCGTCGCTGCTGGAGTCCATGGCTGTCGGCGCTGACAGCGATGGAGATATTCACCAGGCTCGACTGGCGGCGGACCTGGCACTCGGAGCGGCAAAGAAAGCAACCCAGGGCCTGGGGGGATGCATGGGGAGCCTGGTGGTCCTGTAGCGGCACTTGTGGCTGAACCTCACTGAATTGAAGGACGCCGACAAGAAGCCGCTCCTGGATGCGCCCATATGCGCGGATGCGCTGTTCGATGTACCGGTGGGAGCCGGGGCGGAGAAGCTCGCGGAGGCGCAGAAGAACGCGAAGGCGATGTCCGTACTCCAACCCAGATGTCAATCGCCAACCCAGACCGCGTTCTCAGTCCGACACTCGGCGGACTGACCAGCATGCGCCAGCCACAGCATCGCGAGCAGCTGTCGCGCCAACACCAGCAGGAGCCACCGATGCGGCAGGTGGATCAGCGTACGCCCTCGAAGCGGCGTTGTTTGCGCGAGGAGCCGCAAGTGTTTTACCACGTTCGTGGAGTTGCCTCCGATGCTGGTTTTACGGTGTAGAAACTGCGAATGCAATTATGCGCTGTTGTGCATTAAACGATGTGAAAAAGTGTGTGAGTGTTTCTCCCCTTTCTTCTATGAACCACGCCGCCTCCCCGACGGGGGACGCGGACGGGGCCAGTGTCTGCGGGGAAGCCCAGTCTGCTGATGTCTGCGGTGAGTCTGCCACGGCCGGTGTTCTGAAAATTGTTCCTACATCTCAGAAGTTCCTACATAGCGCGCTGAGCATGCGCGTTAGAACATACGTCGTCGCTCAGCTGTTCTTAGCTAGCACGTGCGCATGCGCATTAGAACTACGTCACTGCCCAGCTGTTCTCCGCCCAGATTTTTCTACTTTCCGCGCTACATGAGCGTTAAAAAGTTCGTTATATCTATCGTTTCTTCTCCTACTTGATCGTACAAACATTCTGTACTTTTGATATTGTAGCATCGATCAATGAATAAACATAAACGCGCTAAATGAACACGGACACTTATAACAGTACACAAGATATTCGTAACATGTTACCATATTTTGTAGTGATTTATATTTGAATTCTATTTTGACGTGTTTTAACGCGCTAGGAACAGCTGATCAGTGACGTCAGTGTAGGAACTTCTGAGCTGTAGGAGGAATTTTCAGAACACCGGGCCTCAACGTGGGGGCGTGGCGCCTGCTTCCAGGGGTATCGAATTTCGTACTCAAGACCGTAGAACTAGGCTACACACTCCAGTTCGCGCGGCGTTATTATATCCGAAGTGCCAGAGCGGGATGCTCCGCTGCCCCGGGCAGAGATAGAGGAAGTGCCGACGGAAGAGCAGGAAGGCGGGCTGTACAGCCGGTATTTCCTAGTGCCGAAGAACGGGGGCGCTATGCGGCCGATTCTCGATCTGAGGCCATTGAACCGGGCGCTGGCGAAGCGCTCCTTCAAGATGCTTACGTTAAAGCTTTCATATCCAAATCGTGAAAAGGCACAGGAAGTTTCTCCGTTTTGCTTTCGAGGGGAAACGGTACCAGTTCATGGTTCTGCCATTTGGGCTTTCCCTTGCCCCCCGAACTTACTGTTGGCGTTAGCGTGCACCAAAAGGGTTGGTGACCTGCACGCTTTATCAGTGAGCGCTTCGTGCTTGGAATTTGGGCCAAACGATTCTTTGGTCCATTTAAAGCCTCGTCCTTGGTATAACCCCAAGGTTTTGTCCGTTTTGTTTAATTCGCAGGTTATCTCTGTGGGCGTTCGGCTTGACTGAAGGGGCGGACCCGTCCGAGCGTAAGCTTTGCCCGGTGAGAGCATTGCGGGCTTATGTGGATCGGACGAGTCGGTTCCGGACTTCGGATCAGTTGTTCGTGTGTTACGCTGGAGCTAGAAGAGGCGGGCCGCTGCTTAGCGGCTGTCTCATTGGATAACTGACGCCATTCGTCGGGCGTATGCTGAGAAGGGCGTGGATTGCCCGGCAGGAGTCCGTGCTCATTCGACCAGGGCTTTGGCTACGTCGTGGGCGTGGGAGAGTGGTATGGACATCCTGGACATTTGCCAGGCTGCCGGCTGGACGTCTCGGGATACGTTTGTGAAGTTTTATCGTTTGGACGTTCCTTCGTTTGGCCACCATGCGCTGGCGCCGAGGGGACTCTCTGTGGCTGATATGGATCAGGATGATCATATCAGTGGTCAGATTGTCACGTAAGTACATTGGCATTTCTTCACGGCGCTGTTCGTGGTTATGGCTGTGTGTACTTTTTTGCGCTGCTTTGGCAGTGATGTTTTCCGCACGGCGGGGTTTTATTGCGGTCCCTTGTGTAATGTCGGAGTGAACGTTCTCGAAAGGGAACTGTCTAGGTTACGTATGTAACCCTCGTTCCCTGAGAGTAAGGGAACGCAGACATTACACAGGGTGTCGTGCGGGAAAACCGAGTGGGGAATTGTTCTTGTTCAGGAGCGATTTTCTGAGGGGCCAAGTGGTGGGTGTCGCCACGCCTTTGTGGCGAGCGCTTCTTTGTGATTGGCGGCAGCGATGCTGCAAGATTTTATATGACTTCAGTGTTTCTGGAGGAAACAGGATTTCCCTTGTGTAATGTCTACGTTCCCTTACTCTCAGGGAACGAGGGTTACATACGTAACCTAGACAGTATTGCCGCTAGTCTTCGCTAAGAAGTAAATTTGACACTGATATTTTTAAAATACAAATTTCAAATAATAATATACAGTAATAATATATCATTTCCAGTTCTCGTGTGACTTAAACGAGAATAGCAAAAAAATGTACAAAAATCAGATGCAGCTCGCTGTAAACGTGCGTTATTTGAGCAAATTTTAGATCAGTTGTCAGAGAGACTTACGTGGTCCTTCCGACCGACATATTTTACTGACCCCTGATCTACACACACATCACAAACAGACGCTTGATGAAGGAGAGTCTCGGGTGTGTGTGTGTTACTGACCCCTGATCTACACACACACACACACATCGCAAACACACGCTTGATGAAGGAGAGTCTCGGGTGTGTGTGTGTGAGACTTACTCGACTGAAGCAGATTCTTTACTGACAGGAAGACGCTTCTGAAGGATTTCTTCTACTGTAGTTCCGATCAACTGTCCTTGTTTACAATCCTCCATCTTCTGTGACGTCACCGACACAAACACAAAGCTGAACACTCACTGTTGAGACGGAGTTTCGGGATCTTGTGTTTGCGGTGGCGGTGCAGAAGCGTTTAAGCTCAGATACTCACCGGAAGAGGGTTAACTAGAGAACCAGAGCTTTTACTAGCGGAGACGCGCGCCTCATCTGACGGAGCTGCTCACTCACCAGACGCTCAACTAACCTTCAGTTTGTGCTCGTCTGGTTGTCACGGAGATTCCCTGGTGACAATTTGTTGTTACTCGTGAAATGTTTAACTCAACAAAGATATGTAATATTCCACAATAATGAACAACTGAAATAAACCATATTAAATAACCAATTCTAGTGATGTGGTTTATTATAGAAAAGGACAGAACTGTGGGAAACACACTGAAGGTAATAGAAGCAATCGTTAAGCTAGAGGTCTAAATCCAAATTGTAATTTAATTGTACGTTTATTGATTTGTTTTCCAGAAAAAGATGCAACTAAATAGAAATGTCTTTTTCATTTAAAAATTATTGGGCCGTTTCTACACTCGTCCCATCTACTTTAACCCAATTCATGGAACACGTGCTTGTTTGCAAAGGATTCTGCAGCACTTCTGATGATTTCTCACTGTCAGTGTTATTATCCCAACAGAATGATCTCATTGGTCCAAACTCCACTTGTCTCAAAGGTGTCGTTTGGTGGTAGTTTGCAGAAAGTTGAAGATGTTGACTAGGGCTTCATCATATATGAGATTGAACACAAGGTGGACTTTGAAGGGTTCATCCAAAGCACTTGAGGAGCTACTTCCACCACCAGGGATGAGAAGTTTGTCCATAACCTCATAGACAGTGTTGCCAGATAGAGTCACCGTTTTCCCGCCCAAAAGTCGGCGAAAAACCGCCAGACCCAGCAAAAAACCGCCCAATAAGTAAATAAGTAATTGGGAACTTCAAAGTGTTATATTTACTGTAACATTATTGCACACCGCTATAAGCAATGCTACCGCAGTCAAGCTGCGCAGAAAAGTCAGATCTACGCAACGCGTTCCTCTATACCGCGTTTCTAAACAAAACACTGAAAAAGCAGGATTTTGTCTATTTTTATTTGTTATTTTAAAAGTATGAATGTTATTCTATGGAACATAATATATGTCTGAATTCGAAACGATTTTATTTTTTAAGTAACGACCAAAATAACACCAGGTCTGTGACACTGAACCCTGTATTCTATTTTGCCCACTGAGACATATTTGCAAAGTCTCACAGCTTTATTAATTTAAATGAGCAAATCCAGCTAATCTCTGAAGCGTAAGTGATCAACGAATAATAATAGCTGCCAGGTGTCATAGAGAGAAAGTGTCAAATGTAGTATAAACGTCAGTATTTAATGGTAAAAGTCCGTTGGTGAAAAGATGGTGAAAGCGTACGGTCGCAGGCAGAAAGGATCATATGGTTCGGTTTAACAGACAAATATGTATAGAGACAAAGGCAACAACGAGTTGATTCGTACGTAGGTAACGCGCGGAATGAGTGCAACCGCCAAAGAACGAGCGCGCGCACCCGCAGCGGAGTCACGTAAAACACAAACACACGCGCACACACAGCGCCACCACTACAGACCACTGGCTCGGCAGACACACGCATAGCCGTTTTCTCTTACAACAGGAAACTAACTGTCAGGTAACAAAAAGCCATCAATGACGACATTGTTTTACACTTAAACAAAAAACCGCCCAAGCTACCCAAAACCGCCCAAATTATGTCCACCCGCCCAAAGCAATTTTTGCCCGCAGAATCAAATCCAAAACCGCCCAATTGGGCGGGAACCCGCCCAATCTGGCAACACTGCTCATAGAATGTGTTGATCTTCCCCCTTATTCTGCCTGATCCCATGTTAATACGATGTTCAATATTCACAAGTAAAAAATGATGTATTAATATGCTTTAAACTCAGTGGGGAAATTATGTCAAAATGTAATCAAGACCACATCAATGTTTGACATTGAATAGAATAGAATAAATGAAATAGATTTGTTTAAAACAGAGTCACAAATAATAGTCTTACCTATCACAACTTTGTAGAGGTTTTTGACTCTGTTTCCTTTAATATTCATGCCAGCCACAGCTTGTTGGTCAGGATCCTATGAATTAGAAAATGTTATATTGCAGTAAATATATGATATCAATTTTACTATCATTGACAAATGTGAGGAATTCAAGCAGAGATTGAGACAGGCTCTGGGAGATCAGGAAGAGCTGCCTGGGGACTGGGAAACTACAGCAGAGGTTATCAGGGAAACAGGTAGGAAGGTGCTGGGTGTTTCATCTGGTCGGAGGATAGAAGATAAGGACACGGGGTGAAGGAATGAGGAAGTACAGGACTGCATCTAGAGGTTGGCAAAGAGGATGTGTTGGCGACCTGACGCTCTCCCGCCTTCGAGTCTCCAGATCTCCAGTGTCCCTGAGGACTGCGCTCAGTGATAAGGGTTGCCACTTTGTTCCAGTCTTTTATTTATTCACATGACACACAGCAGACACGCAACTGATGTCAGCATATGACACGCTGATCACGCTACCAGACAGGAAGCCTCAGTTTTAATGTTCACTATATGTATATACACAAACATACACACATATTTATTTACTTTTATATGTAAAATTGAAAAAAAAAAATTACAATGACAGGGAAAGGCAGAGAGCTGGCAGACATGATGGAGAGAAGGAAGGTAGATGTACTGTGTGAGCAAGAGACAAGGTGGAAGGGCAGCAAAGCACGTAGTATTGGAGGAGGATACAAACTGTACTACCATGGTGTGGATAGGAAGAGAAACGGGGTAGGAGTGATCCTGAAGAAGGAGCTGGGGAGCAATGTGCTAGAGGTGAAAAGAGTCTCAGACAGGGTGATGAGCTTAAAGCTGGAAGTTGAAGGGGTGATGGTGAATGTAGTCAGTGGGTATGCTCCACAAGTGGGCTGTGAGTTGGAAGAGAAGGAGAGTTTCTGGAGTGAGTTTGATGAGGTCATAGAGAGTATTCCCAGAGGGGAGAGACTGGTTGTTGGAGCAGACTTCAATGGTCATGTTGGTGAGGGGAACAGAGGTGATGAGGATGTGATGGGCAGGTTTGGTGTGAAGGAAAGGAACCTAGAAGGACAGATGGTGGTAGACTTTGCTAAGAGGATGGAAATGGCTGTAGTCAACACTTACTTCCAGAAAAGAGAGGAACACAGAGTGACATACAAGAGTGGAGGTAGGAGTACACAGGTGGACTACATCCTATGTAGACGAGGCCATTTGAGAGAGGTTAGTGACTGCAAAGTAGTGGTAGGAGAAGTGTAGCCAGACAGCACCGCATGGTGGTGTGTAAGATGACGCTAGTGGTCAGGAGGAAGAAGAATAGAGGAAAGACAGAACAGAAGACCAAGTGGTGGAAGTTAAAGGATGAAGGAGCTTGCGAGGAGTTCAGGCAGAGATTGAGACAGGCTCTGGGAGATCAGGAAGAGCTGCCTGATGACTGGGAACTACAGCAGAGGTTATCAGGGAAACAGGTAGGAAGGTGCTGGTGTGTCATCTGGTAGGAGGATAGAAGATAAGGACACTTGGTGGTGGAATAAGGAAGTACAGGACTGCATCCAGAGGAAGAGGTTGGCAAAGAAGAAGTGGGATCTAGAAAGGACTGAGGAAAGTAGACAGGAGTACAAGGAAGTGCAGCGCAGAGTGAAGAGGGAGGTGGCGAAGGCCAAACAGAAAGCATATGATGAGCTGTATGACAGGTTAGACACAAAGGAAGGAGAGAAGGACTTGTACAGGCTAGCCAGACAGAGAGATAGGGATGGGAAGGATGTACAGCAGATAAGAGTTATAAAAGACAGAAATGGAAATGTACTAACAACCCAGGAGAGTGTGCAGAGAAGATGGAAGGAGTATTTTGAGGAGCTGATGAATGAGGAAAATGATAGGGAAAGAAGGGAGGAGGATGTGGATGTTGAGAAGCAGGAAATAGCAGACATTAGTAGGATGAGGTGAGGAAGGAAAGGCTGTCGGTCCTGATGATGTGCCTGTAGAGGTGTGGAAGTGTCTAGGAGAGTCAGCGGTAGAGTTCTTAACCAGTTTGTTTAACAGGATTCTAGAGAGCGAGAAGATGCCTGAGGAGTGGAGGAAATTTTAAAATTTGAAATTTTTTCAAAAACAAGGGTGATACGCAGAACTGCAGCAACTACAGGGGAATAAAGCTGATGAGCCACACAATGAAGCTGTGGGAAAGAGTAGTGGAAGCCAGGCTTAGGAAGGAGGTAGAGATTTGTGAGCAGCAGTATGGTTTTATGCCCCGTAAGAGCACCACTGATGCCATTTTTGCTTTGAGAATGTTGATGGAAAAGTACAGAGAGGGTCAGAAGGAGCTGCATTGTGTCTTTGTGGATTTAGAAAAGGCATACGACAGGGTGTCGAGGGAGGAGCTGTGGTACTGTATGAGGTTGTCGGGAGTGGCAGAGTAGTACGTCAGAGTAGTCCAGGACATGTGATGGTTCATGGAGGTGAAGAAGGTGCAGGAGTTTAAGTGACTTGGGATCAACAGTGCAGTGTGATGGGTGTGTGGAAAAGAGGTGAAGAGACGAGTGCAGGCAGGGTGGAGTGGGTGGAGGAAAGTGTCAGGAGTGTTGTGTGACAGAAGAGTGTCAGCTAGACTCAAAGGAAAGGTGTACAAGACAGTGGTGAGACCAGCTCTGCTCTATGGCTTAGAGACAGTGGCAGTGAGAAAGAGACAGGAGGCAGAGATGGAGGCAGCAGAGATGAAGATGTTGAGGTTCTCCTTAGGAGTGACGAGGTTGGACAGAATAAGGAACGAGCACATCAGAGGAACAGCTCACGTTACTTGTGTTAGCAACAAAGTCAGAGAGGCCAGACTGAGATGGTTCGGACATGTGCAGAGGAGGGATAGTGAATATATTGGTAGAAGGATGTTGGAGATGGAGCTGCCATGGAGGGAGGGAGGAAGGAGCAAGAGGACGACCAAGGAGGAGATATATGGATGTTGTAAGAGAGGACATGAGGTTGGCTGGGGTCAGAGTAGAAGATACTCAAGATAGAATGAGGTGGAAAGGGATGAGTCACTGTGGCGACCCCTGATAAGGGAAAAGCTGAAAGAGAAGTAGTATGTAAGATTGAAAATTCTGTTGAGTAATTTGGTATTTTTTTTCCTTCACACTTTTGAACTGAAGAATAAACAATTCCTTGGTTAAAATGACTCATGAACATCATAGTAGTTAGGGTGACCAAACGTCCTCTTTTCTCCAGACTTGTCCTCTTTTTACACATTGTCCGGGGCGTCTGGACGGATTTTTTAAATTCACGAAAATGTCCGGGTTTTACTCTTTTTCATAACGCGCGTTCAGAATCATTCCGTGTATATGTAAATTGACCGGCGCTTTGCGCACAGAACACAGGCACTACTTTTTTACGCAATGAAATTACCCAGATGCTGCCTTCCTTGTGTGGACGGGTCTGCGCGAGTCTGCAGCTGCGCACGCACGCATGCAGGCCAGCGCGCACACACATAAACTCACGTGCAGGTCGGTACTAGTGTAAAGTCTCGTTTCGGGTGCTGGAGACTCTAAGTCTAAGCTCACATTATAAACATCTCTTCTCATCTTTATAAAACTCTTCTATTATTCTTCTTATCAAGAGATATTGTTGAAGCTAGATTTTCTAACAGAAGAGTTGTTTTTTGTCAGATTTTTTGTACATGTTTTTACAGATTAATGAATGAATGAATGAATATAGCCTTTATTAGTCCCACCAATGGGGGAAATTTCACAATACAATGTATGTTTATTGTATTGCCGGAGTTAATTTTGCACAATTAAAGCATATTAATTTTCAATTATATGTATATTTAAAGATATTATATTAAAGATAAAAAAGTAATATTTCAGAATTTTGAAAAAAAAATTTGTTATATATATATATACACGTATGTGTGTGTATTTTTTTTTTTTTTTCCAAAAGTCTAAAATGCTATTATTTTGTTACAGGTTTTCAGAGATTTTTTATTATTTTATTGCAGGAGTTAATTACAGAAATAACCCCATTGAACCATAAGAAAGCGCGTTCATCAACCTCAGAGAAGCCTGTCTGAATTTGTGTCCCGAGGCCGCGACGATTGTCCTCTTTTTTGGAAATCAAAATATGGTCAGCCTAATAGTAGTACGAAAATAAATAATGGTTAAAACATTAACGTCAGTACTGTAAAGTGAATACTGGTTCAAGCGTTATGTGTGAGCGAGTGTACAGATGTAGTGAGACAGCGGTGGTGGTGATCGCCTCTTCGCCTCTTAGCGGCGGTCTCGAAGCGAGCGTAAAAGATGCTCGTCAGCCAGAGAAGCGTCCGCGGTGTTCATACCGGAGGTTGGTGGTTTGTAGTCCGTTATTGTCCTCAGTCTCTGCCACAGGCTTCTGGAGTCGCTTTGTTGGAATTGTGACTCCAGTTTCCCTATGAATCCCACAACTGCTTCCGTAAACATGCTGACGTCATCAGAGCTGCGACTGAACATGTCCCGGTCTGCGTCATCCAAAGCGTCCTGCCGAGCAGCCACCGATTGGTCCGTCCAGCGTGTGACCTCACTTCCTTGCTCCATCTTCAAAAGCAGCATTATTCTGCAAAAGAAGTTTTTGCAATCTTTGAAAGAATAAGTAGTGGCCAAATAACACATTCCATAAACGCCAACAAATGCGATTTGTTTATAATAAACGGTAACAAACTCCGATGGTTTTAAAGTCTCACTGACAAACTTTGTTAGCGTTTCGTTTTAAATACAAGAAATTGAGCCTTAATGTTACATTGTGTTGTGTGTAACTTACCACTGGAATCGAATCAGATCTTCACAATCACAGGGACTCTACATTTATACAGAAAAACAAGACATAATTACTGTATAATAATGTCATTTTAATGAATTAGTTCTGCCAAAAGCTACAAAGTCGAGTTTGGGTTTGACACCGACCAGTGCACAGGGAGTGAAGACAGAAGTCAGGGTGTCCAAGCTTCCCTCATCTTGAGTGGTCGGATGCTCTTCAGGGAACCACAGCAAGAGAAGCCAGAACAGAGTGAGTGAAATGAAGAAACGATCGATGCAGATGTATGTGCTGAGTTACTGCTCTGTACGGATGGAAGTAAATCTTTTTAAATAAATCGTTTAAAAAGAATGCATGATTATAACTTTATTAACGCAGTGTTTAAGCTTTGAAAAGTAGCAAACACGGAAGTACAAAATGCCTTTTAAGGCAATACTTGCTCCGCCCACTTCCGGCGCCTCAGACTGTCATGACGTCATGAAAGTCTGGGGCGCCGGTGTTCTGAAAATTCCTCCTACAGCTCAGAAGTTCCTACACTTATGTCACTGTTCAGCTGTTGGCGTCAAAACTGAATACTAATATAAATAAGTACAATATCGTGTGTGTTGTCATAAGTGTCTATGTTCATTTAGTGCATTTATCGCGCACCGCGAAGGGTAAGAACAGCTGAGAAGTGACGTTTCATTAGCGCGCATGCGCAACTTGCAAGCTAGAAACAGCTGAGCAGTGACGTATTGTGGCGCTGCTGTGAGTGCTGTGCTGGAGCAGTGACGTATGTTCTAACGCGCGTGTTACAATATATTGTACTTATTTATATAAGCATTCAGTTTTGACGTGTTTTAAACAGCTGAGCAGTGACGTCAGTGTAGGAACTTCTGAGCTGTAGGAGGAATTTTCAGAACACCGGCGTCTCAGACTGTCATTCTGCGGTTTTGCAGTTGGTGGTTATTGGGATCTCTGTACCCATTCAATTGTTGCCAGTTTTGTCGTTAGGACAACAGGTAAGTTGGTCGTCAGATCGGAGTTGTTAAGACACACAAACAAACAAACACATAGCGTCTTCACCGATCACTGAACAGACGTGCTTAAACTCGTCTAAACTCAAGCTTTTGTATCCAACAAATCTATCCAAAATGAACATCTTAACACTGTTTTCCAACAAAGGGTTCCTTAATTGGATACTAATCATATTCTGTCTTCTGTCTTTTTACAGGAAAATCCAACCTCTGATTGAGAAAGTGGTGTGTTACTTTCATCAACACTTACTCAGGAACAAAAGAGCTGGACCATGTACCTGCGGAATGAATCAGGTAATTTGTACCATTTCATGTCTAGAATGGTTTACTGGGTCGACAAAATAATTGGCCCGGTGTCCCGAACGTACTTTTAGAACCAACCGGGCCACCAGACTGGGGTCAGTGCAAAAAGTCTCGATTTACAAGCAATTGTCATTATTTACTTGTGGTTCTATTTTTGATTTATGTTAAATCGTCTCGCTCGCTGACCAACTAGCAGGTCACGTGATCCCGAGTCCCGACAGAGCCGCTAGAAGCAGCGGTCAATTCGCTCCGTGACGCGCGCGACCTGCCCAGCAAAGTAACGTGCAAGAAAGCAATGTTCAAGCTTTCTTTGAACTTTTATATACTCGCTTATATTTAAAAGTAGGACAGCTTTTGTCACAAGTTAGATAACATTGTAAATATAAGCAAAATAAATTATTAAATGATTTATTTTTGATGATTTATTTTTATGCAGCAAACACTGCTTCATGTCCAGCTGTTAAAGCAATGGGCAGAAAAATCATTAAAACTGACATTTTGCTGGCGTGTGCCGTTCTGCTCGTACTCTTCCAGTGCATGAAGTACAAATTCCTGGTTTTACTGGACCAGAAAAGTGCTCTGACTAACAAAAACTCTTGCACTAGGCTGTGCTGCTAAACTTGTAAAAGTGGACACGTCAGTGATGCTTGGCATTATTAGTCAGAAATGCTGAAACCAGTAAACTGCTTACGGCGGATGTAGTTGAGAAGATCGACGCTTCTCTGTGGGTTTCCCCCATTGTGATCACACAAAATATATCTGGACGCATACGTGTGTGAGTGACTGTGTGTGTGTGTGTGTGTGTGAGTGTGTGTGTGTGAGTGAGTGAGTGAGTGAGTGTGTGTGTGTGTGTGTATGAGTGACTCCAACAGACTGGGTGATCTGTCCTGTCAGTGTGTTGTGTGTGTGTGTGTGTGTGTGTGTGTGTGTGTGTGTGTGTGTGTGTGTGTGTGAGTGTGTGTGTGTGCGTGTTCAAAGCTTTATTATCATTTGTACAAGTTTCCCTGTACAATTAAATTCTTAGATTGCTTTCTGCAATGAATGCCATAGCACAGAATATACAATAAATACAAAGATAAGTTTAGAAACCCCACCCGGACGCCGTGGACAGGATGTAGAAAGTGGATGCTTAGCCACTCTGTGTAATAACAACAGAGCACAGAAAGTAAAATATGTGAGGTGTGGTGTCTCACTCTACTGTGAACTACTGTACACACCAGCATTTAAAATATATTTTTTAATCCGCCATACTTTGGAGTTTCATACAACCAGAACACGCATTTCTTAAAATACCAAAGCTAATTGCAATGCCTTTTATTTTATTTCATTTACTACAGTTCTGTTCTGTCTGCTCATCTAATTGGGACGCTGAAATCCAGAAATGTAGCAGAGGCGGAAACCTTTACCTGGATAATTGCAACAGAGAACAGTGTCTGACCAATGAGTGGGAGGTGGCTAAGGTCAGTAACTCTTATTTGTATTTAATACACACCCACATATACAGTAGTAATAATAATGATAATAATTGTGATTTTGAAAAAACAGGCATATATTCCCCACACCCGCAAAGAGCAGAAAGGATACATGGATTTTGATTTGTCAGCAATTGCAAATTTGTTGAAAAACGTCACGTGGTTTAAAAATGTTGGAGAAGCTGTCATGGCAAGGGTATGTATTCTGATTAGTGCTGTCAAACGATTGCATTTTTTAAACTAGTTAATCGCTCTACCCTGACCAAATTAATTGCGATTAGGGTTAGGGTTGGGTGCAAAGCGAGTAAAGCTTGGAATAATGGGTAATGAGGTGTAATACGTAAATTAATGTAAACTCAACACTAAATATACACTAGTTTAAATACAATATAATATAATTTAGTATCATTTTTGTTCAATTTGCAATATATTTTCTTGGTTTTTTAACCCTCCGAGGTCGAGTCACTCTTTATTCAAGATAAAACACACAAAAAAGGCAAGTTTGGACTAACATATAAGTGTTATACATCAATTAAAAGTTTGAAGTACCCATTTTCATAGGTTACACTCTTAGTAAAAACAGGACATGTGTTTTTTGTAAAGAAAAAAATAATATATATATATATATATATATATATATATATATAAATAAATAAATGATAATAAAACAACTAAAACTTGAAGCACGTTTTGCCTTCTTTTTTGTCAGCTGAAAACAATCTAACAATCTAACTCTTAACTTGAAACATATGTCTTAGAAGGTACATAAAGAACTTACTATGTGTACATTATGGTTATAAACAAGAAAGTTTGCACGCTTTTGACTAATTTGTATTGTGATCATTTACGGTTCTTGGAACTCGGAACCGGTCAATGCATTCACCAACATTTACATTCAGCGACGCAGAGAAAGACGAGTGTTTAGCCCCAATTTTTCAACTGTGCGGTGTGGTGGAAGAACTAGAAGACATTCCGCATATGATGGTGCAGGCGAGTATTTATTTTATTTAATTTATTAATTCATAAACTTACTCGATCTGTTGGACTTCAGCTAATGTATTTTTATTAATGATGAATTGCAGGCCAGAAAGGAATTGGAGTTGATGGTTTGTAGTGTCCAAGAGCTGGAAAAATCCAGAGTAAGTTCATCTCATCTTTGTGTTTGACATACATGTGGTTGCTTTCAGATCCGATTCATTAGTTGTGTTTTTCTGAGGAATGCCTTTACTATTCTTTTTTTTCTCTTACTTTCTACTATGTGCACCTTCTTTAATGTAAATAACTCTTCCATCTCCCTCAGCCTTCCTCTCATGATAATGTGTGAAACCCAAAAACGGCTTACAAAACACACTTTTCCTGTTTATCCAAAACGTTTTACACGTCACAGTTTTTACTGTAAAAGCAGAGGAACAAACAAACTAAGGTCGAGTACAAACGGAACCAAATATTTTGACAAATTACTATAAACAAATGAAATACTGTGTGCAATTCCAATATCTAGCGAACACACACATGCTTTATTTGATTTTTTTTTTCTTAATAAACCTTTTTTATTCTTATTTTCTCGGGCACAAAACTAAATTCTCTTCTCTCCAATCAGAAGAACGAAAGACGCAATTGATTGTGCTTGCTCTCCCCCAGGCGGAATGTCAGGGTCTTCACAAAACCGTTCGTGACTTGAACAACAAACTGGACAAAGTCACGCGGGAGAAAGAAGATCTGACCAACTATGTGAAGGAGATTGAAAGTGAGAAACAAGCTCTGCTTAAGCGCGCACAAGAGGAACAGGTAAGTGAGAGAGAAAGTAACGTGTTTGAAACCCGTGTGAAGGTGATATAAACAACTGCTGTGTGACGCTCCTCGATCGTGCGCACACGTGTGTGTGTGTGTGTGGTGTTTGCTGCTAATTCACCAGGTAAATGGTGTGTGTGGCGTCCTATGTAAGACGCCTTGAGAAGAGTCTGGGGCTGGTGAGGATCGCGGATCAGGGGGCGTGACGTCACGTTTGAGACGTTCCAAACACAGCAAAATGCGCGAGAGCAGCACATTTTCGTGCAACAAAAGTCTATCAGTTACATTAATACATAAAATAATATACCGTAATGACATTTTCGTGCAACAAAGGTCTATTAAACAAGCGATTTTGCGAGGCTGTGGAGCAAATGAATCAAAATGAGACGCCACAAACCAACCAGAGCGACAGCGCGTTTTTTCTTGAAACCTTTGCCCCATGATAATGAATCCGCATCATTATGCTTAATACCATATGCATTTTGGAGTCATTTGGATTCCAAGAAAATGCACAAATCAGTTTTTATTTCGTTCGTATTGTTACTAACTTGTCCAACGTTATATCAGTGACAAAGTACGTATCATGAAACTCTGCGCCATCTACTGGCAACAACCAGTGTTACTTAATACATCGCAACCTAAGCGTACTGAAGCGCGATTGAAACTCTAGTGAGCTCAGTCTGTAGAGCGCTGGTGTTTGAAACGCCGGATCATGGGTCCGATTCCCAGGGAAAGCAGGAAGTGGTTGAATTGTAAAATTGTAATGAAATGTTTGGATTAAAGTGTCTGCTAAACGACTGTAAAGTAAAGTGTAACCCTTTTTAAACCTGCAAAATCTTTCAGCCGATTTTGCTCACACAAAACTCTTTTTGGCACAACTCTTTTCTCTCCTGACACCACAGTGCTAGAGCTTCATCACATACATCGCGTGTGTAAAGCGTGCGTGTGCTCCGTCCTCACAGAGAGTGCAGCGCTGACGGCGGACAAGAAGAAGAAGAGACTCGGATGTTCTACTGGGAATAAGAGCAAAGCGTGACGCACTTCACCGCGCGTTTCCAGGCTCCGCGTTCTCCGCGAGAGTAAAGCCATCCCCAACCTCGAGCAATACCAGAAGTTCCTCCTTCTCCTCTCCAAGAAGTCAAAGGTAAAGTCTTTGGTTTGTGCCGCTCAGTGGTCAGAGACAGACGGGTGTCGCCCTCTACAGGTCAAGCTGACGCAGTACATGAAGTACATCCTGCGCTGACCAGGAGGAGGAGGAGGAGGAGGAAGTGAATGTCGGCTTTACTCGGCTTCACACAGCAAGCCTTTGGTGATCCGGATGATCTGGAAATGTCCAGCGCTTCACCTGTTCAGAACAAGCGCACGTTCAGTCTGTGAGAATGCGACTCTGTGAGATAAACGGCTGCAGTGAGATAAAGTAAATGTTATTTGTAAATCTAAACTGAATCATTTGACGTTTTTCAAGAATCGCAGTAATGATTCATTCGTTCTACACTCCTGTACTTGCTTTCCACGCCTGTGGGATTTCGGCGGTGTGACGAAGCTCATGGTCGCTTCCTTTCACAATGAAAAATCGTCTTATATAACTTTTGGATGTGCCTGTGAAATTTGCAGCTCATTTTTTGTGGTCAAACGCCCTTTGACTAGTTTGTTCCTTTGCGTGTGGTGTGAAAAAGCAGAAAGTCCTTTCTGCAGAAACTAAGGGACTTTGAGCCAAGATGGCCGACTGCCTGTTGGGGAAAGTTACACACTTTTCGGAATTATGGGGTCAAATTAAAAAATGTGAAAGGGGTGCAATTTGGCCGAACCCCACTGAAAACGAAGAATAAAAATAATAATAATAATGTAAAACACGCAAATAACTCCCCAACTCGCATCGCCAAAGTTTTGACGCGTGTACTTTTTGGATACCACGCACCGTTTCCGAGTTACTGGTCATTTTATGCCAAATTACAATAACAATATAGGGCCTGTTTCTGTGGGGGTGAGTGGGGCAAACCTTACATCGTCGGATTCGTCTCATCATTTGGGTTTTGGTTCTGGGGTGTTGTAAGTGGGTCAGCCGATTGTGGAGTTTGGGGAAGGGAATGTACTTTGTGCAAAAAACAGAAAACTAAACGGCGATGGCTTGGCGAAGGAGGCGACGAACGCTTGTCGGAAGGTTCGGCTAAGCTCGGAGAAGGACGTATGGATCATCCCGAGGGCCCAGACACCCAGACGTCATGTCCGAGTCAATGACGTTGAACACGGAGACCACGAGGAGAGCATGAGGAGACCACGAGGACCACGTCAACCCAGCATGCCCACGCGAGGTCACAAGAAGGCTGGAGGTCGGAAGCATCGCCACTCTGGTCATCATGTCACGGACGATGATGACATTCTCCAGACTCCATGATCGTGAATTAAATTCTTGAATCCATTCTCGCCTCTGACCCTTCTTTTTATGAACATGCACACGACAAAAGTACTTTGCACAACACTCACCTTTGGTAAGGCGACTGCCTAATAATAATGTAGAACACACAAATGTCTTCGCAACATTAACTCCATTCTGTTCGGGACTAGCGCCAATGGATCCGGCTCGCGCCACGTACCGTATTTACTCGACTATAAGTCGAGGATTTTTCCTAAAAAAATCGGGCTGAAAGTGTGGGGCTCGACTTATACGCGCGGTCTACCGAAATAGAAAATACTTTACTCAGAACAGTGCGCAGATATTTCACCCTTTCTCACGAAAATAAACAGCAGAGACACAAGCACGGTAAATAAATGAACATTTATGACGTAAACTAAATACATCTCTCAGAACACGGCACGAACAGGAGCATCTCTCCGCTGGCCGCTGCTCCGCGCTCTCACAGGCGCACACGCACGCACGCACTCTCTCACTCACACTCTTTCGGCTCTCAAACTCTCTTCTGACTCTAATCTCTATTTGGCGTGAGGCTTCACAAATAAACGAGCCACACGGTGGATTTCGAACTTTGTATTTATTCCCAAAACTCGAGTTAGCATTAGCCGTACTCTTAAAGGGGCGGGGCACTTTTCCCAGAAATCTTTAAAATGATAATGCAACCCAACCAATGACAATTTAAACTTAAACATAAATTAACAATAGCTTAAAAAGATAAATTCCAACATAAACAAACAGGGTTACTTGATTTTTATGTTGCCTTTACCACCAAAGATGTCTGAATACTTTTATTATTTCTATAGGAAAGATTAAAGGTGTTCTATCATTATTTCCCTGTGCCGCTTTAGTGTCTCCGTGGGCCTCAAATAACCAGAACTGACTTTATATGAAACCCAAAATTGGGTTTCTACTCATTTCAATCTATTCACTTTTCTCTCATTTCTTACACCCGACTTATAAGGGGGTCTAAACAATACCACCATCTCACAGCTGAAGTGGGGGGGGGGTCGACTTATAAGCGGATCGACTTACAAGCGAGTAAATACGGTAAGTTTTGACACGGCATCGTTTCTGAGTTACTGGCTATTGTATGCCGATTCCCTGACACTCCTGAGTTACAATAACAATATAGGGCCTGTTTCTGTGGGGGTGAGTGGGGCAAACCTTACATCGTCGGATTCGTCTCATCATTTGGGTTTTGGTTCCGGGGTGTTAGTGGGTGTGCAGGGTGAGTCAGGGCGGGTTCTCTCCTTTTTGACTAAAAATGAAAGGTGATAGTCGCTCACCTTTGGTAAGGCGAGTGCCTAATAATAAAAACAGCTCAATTATGAACATTGAAGTACCATCAAGCCTCAAAGCAGCGGTCATTTGGATTTTGTTCCATCCATAGTACAGAAACTGCACTGGTGAGGGTGACAAATGACCTTCTGACCACCGCAGACCAGGGCTCCCCCTCTCTACTCATCCTCCTGGACCTTTCAGCTGCCATCCCATAGTCAGGTAACTGACTGACGTCGAAGTGACCTGACTATGAAAGGGAACGTCTGTGGTTACTTGCGTAACCGCTGGTCCCTGAATAAGTCAGGGAACGAGTCGTCTCTTTCCACAGCCACATTCAGGACGTGCCGCTGGAAGTCTGCGTTGGCCCGACCGGCTTCAATCAGCGAAAGGAAATATGCATGACGCACGCACCGCCTTTTATACCAGCTGGTACAGGTCAAAGGTGACATGCAAATTCATGCAGCCACGAAATTGACCGTTCATTGGCCTGTTGAAGTTTTGAGGCGCGAATGGCTCGCCATCCGATATCCCATAATAATAATAATATAATAATAATAATAATAATGAGCATTTGTAGGGCGCTTTTCACAGTTTTAACTGTCTCAAAGCGCACATGTGAATATGTAAGGGAATTGTTGCTTTTTATTCATTTGATCGTCTGGTTGTTGGTGTTAAGTAAATGTCTATGATTATCACTATGACTATGACAAGATAAAGACAAAGAGCAGTGAGCAAGCACACGTGCGACAGTGGCCAGGTAAAAAACCTCTTTAACGAGGAACAAACCCTGTGGAGAACTCCTCTGGCATTCTAACACTACACAATCAGTGCGTTGGTTCTTCCGCGCCATTATTAATGATGATTCCGGAAGTTGTTTCCCTCGTCAGTGAGAAAAGAGGCGGCTCCACTTTCATCAGATCCACAGAGGTCCAGGAGGCATCACAGAGAAGATAAACCCGAAGCTCCAAAAGATTCCGCTTGGCGCTCAGGAGAAAAAAAAAAAAAACAATTAGAAAAACTTGAAGTACCATATTTAAGATTTTGACAATTGTCTGAGGTGCAGGTGTAATTCGGTTCCGAGCACTAACTAGGCAGCCTTTCTATACGATATAATAATATTTTCTGTAAGTTATTATAACAGGTTAATATATGCTTCGTTGAAGAGACGCGTCTTCAGTCTAGACTTAAATTGACTCACTGATTCTGAGTCACGAATTGGACTAGGCAGAGCATTCCATAGCTTGGGTGCTAAGTGTGTAAAGGATCTTCGACTAAATTAGCTATACAAAACAAGCGTGTCTTTCTCTTACCGCGAGCGAGCAAGAATCAGAGAATCCAGAAGTGTAAAAAATTGTTGTTTAATTCTCACGCACATCAAATGAACAAAAAAAAAACCCCAACAAAAGCACTGGTTAGTTTCATATGTATTGATTCCCAAATATAAAATAAGCTGGTATTCTCCTAGCATCTGGTGTTGAGATAAATAGAATAAAAAATGTCATGGCATGGATTAGACGAATTACATGTAAAATGCGGTTCTGCTAACGAAATTCACACCAAACGAAATGACCGTCTGCATGGACTGATTATGTAAGTCGGGAAACCACTGTACTTATTGTAAGAGTTATAAAATGTCTACATTTTTATAGTTAGAAACCCATTTATTTCCTAAATACATTTTCTGTATTATTCGTTTACAAATAAATGAATAATATACAGTACATTGATTGCATTATTATTTTTGCATTATTATATACACTGACTCGTATGAGAAGATAATAAAAAGCTTTTAAAAATACAAGGCCACCATTAATTTGCACTACTGTAAAACGTACTGTAAATTTGTACTATTATCTTTTGCATGCCAAAGAAACACATGGAAAAGAAATAACAAATTCGACAACCAATTAATGTAAATTGGTTATTTTGCACAAAAACATGAATATTGAAACACACGTCAGCAATCAATATTAATGGTGTGGTGAGATGAGTGTGTGAGTCAGATAAGTGCAGATAAGAGTGTCAGTCTGCTCGGATAAAAGCGCAGAACACTCCAGATAACAATGTTGTCACTAGTTATAAATAGTTTCATTATATTCAAAGTTTAATTCATATACATATACAGTGTGTGTAGATTTCGATCGTTATTAATAATACTCATAACAAAATAGTTTTTACACATACAAACTATAGTGCATTTATTCTCTCTCTCTCACACACACACACACACACGCGTACGTGACAGAGATAGAACAGATCCACAAAAGTATAATGTGTTCAAAATTCACATTAACTTTTCTTGAAAAAGTGCTTGTCACGTATAAATGAACAACAGAAATGCATACATAACACATCTAC
This sequence comes from Paedocypris micromegethes, assembly GCA_028031935.1. NCBI lineage: Eukaryota > Metazoa > Chordata > Actinopteri > Cypriniformes > Paedocypris > Paedocypris micromegethes. The sequence continues at coordinate 32,944,874 of CM051495.1, read as the reverse complement.
AATCGGATTCATAATAATTTCACGTCTTCAAAAACGATTAAAATGATACCTGTTCTGAATCATTCGGGGATCTCGGTTCCTCCTCCATTGACTCGGATACACACGGGAGCTTTTTAATATTTACATGTTGCGCACATTGAGTTTAGAAGAAACTCGACCGTCTTCTTCTTCTTCGACGAATAATCAAACAAGAACGGAGAATTCAAGATGTGAACAGGGCGAGAGCGAATCATTCGATCAATGATTCGTTCTAGTGAGCCGATTCGTTTGATTCAAAGGAAACGAGTCATTGTTCATTTGACACCAAATGTTGATTTGAATACGACTATTTGAATCTGACTCAATTTAAAGCTTGCGCTGGTTACATTGGAGAACTGCCATTGGCTAGAATCTTTAGATGACGAGTGTTAAGTCAGTGTTGTAGTTGGTCAGTGGTCAATTGAATTGAATTTATCATTTTGTGTGTGATTTTTTTGCTTGTGCAAGCGATTTTTAATTTTATAACAGATTATATTTCATCTTTGAGCAAACATCTGACAGTAGACAGACGCGACCACGCCAACACACACACACGCCAACACACTCACACGAACAAGCCAAGAAATACAACCAGACACTTGTCAAAGTTATTATTTTAGAATACTTTGATTTTTTTATACAGACAAAAAGTTTTGACTTTCCCATTAAATTCTTAGATTTCCATACAGTATACAGCTGTGTTCTTTCGTCATATACAGATGCTTTTTCGCTTAAGTAACAGGCAGATAATCATTAATATAGTAATATATTTTTTTCTTTTTTTCAGAGGAATAAGTGTATGTTCAGGAGAATGCGCAGCTGATAAATCCATTAGTAAAAAGAGAAACACAATAATCATAATATTAATGATGTACAGGCTGCTAATTTTTAATTCTTTACAAACAAGAAAAATAAAAGCAAAGAGGCAAAATAAACATAAAGTGCCAAAAACATAAATAAGAGATGCGCATGTGCAAATTGTACAATAGTTTATGGTATTTATATTAAATATAGTATATTATTTACTCTTTTTCACAAAACTTTTGTTGTTTACCTTGCGTGGATTGGCGACGACGGACTGGGACAAAATGAAGGCAGACGATGGAATGTTGTTGTGTTGTTCATATGTGTAACTAACTAAACACGTGTGTATATACTTGTATATTTCTGTCACCGTATCAGCGTTTCCCGTCTGATAAAGCGCCGGTCACGGAGAAGAGGAGGGACGCAACACTCCCGCTGTTATACATGTCGTCACCGTCTGGAGAGCGGAATTCTTTTGCCTATATGATTCGGATACACAGGTTTCAAACGAGTAGACAAGCATATAGATCCAGGGCTATTTTGGTTGAAGCTGGCTGTGGATTAGACGTGGTGGAGCGACAGGACAGGTCCGGGTTCCTCGCAGGCCTTCCGGAGCTCTCCAGGTCCGAGACTCCACCGGAACTGATCGCGAGTAGAACTGGACACCGCCTGTTTGGCCGAGACTAATACTGCAGGGACGACACACGGAGGATAGCAACATGCTGGACACAGACACGCCTTGATCTAGTGATGCTCATGCTTGCATTGGTCAGTATTTCACCAGCTGCGCAGAACTGGACCGTCTAGAAAACAAAAGCAGGAGTATTCTCTACAGATGAGGGTTTGTGTTTGGCTCTGTAGAGGTGGTGAATCACAGAGCTGTGGGCAGTCGCTTGCATAAGTGCCAGTCTCGTCCTCACAACGGAGAAATCCCTCGCCGACGCCATTGGAATATCGCACTAAATCAGATTATGTACACGCATGCCGTTATATGTCAGGGATTATCGTTTTTTTTCTCCGCACACTGGATAAATACGGCAACTTTGGCGAGCTGACAGTATGGATGAAACCCGGTGAACCCTGATTTGGCGCGAACGTGACTCCCTCTCTCGGACTGTCCTCGGTTTTAAAGTCTCCGGAGGAAAAGTGGTGGCAGTAGAAGATGGATTGCACAACCCTGGTTCAGTGCTCTGATTGGCCGGAGATGCTCCGTGGTCATCGCAGTGTATCGGAGCGGATTTAAAGGGCACGTACTGAGCAAATATAGTCAAAATGCTTAAAGGGTTGATGCTTTTGTCATGAAACCATGGCTTCACGTACGGGGAAAACAAACAAATCCAGACGCCATTCAACGTCTCCGCAAACCCCTCATCTCTGGAATCAATGGCGACCCCACACACCATCTCAAAACCGAGAAGAAGCTTCTTGCGTCCCTTTCCAGACCTTCAGGACGAAGACGACACAGAGACAAACCTATAAAAGATCAAAACCAAACCGATGACCCAAAACTCAAAGCCTTCCCTTTCAACGCTGATCCGCAACGGAACGTGAGGAGGAGGACAAACTCGAAAAAGACGCAACAGAAAGTGACCCTACAATGGCATCTGAAGAAGTCAGTAGAGCGTTAGCATTAGCATTGGGGATCAATGTACAGGTCTGTCCGGGGGCGGAGCCAGCACACACTGGCCTGTGAGAGGAAAGATGCTGATGGGGCGTGAGTGATGAGGGAGTCACAGAGTCGTCTCCAGGGCGAGGAGCTGGCCAGGCGAGGGGCGTGTCAGGGGGCGGATGGCGTTGTTGTTGAAGTTGGGCGTGGCGGGGAGGCTGTGCTGGCGGTAGGGGCGGGGCGGGGGGCGGGGCTGGAGCGGAGGGGGCGGAGGCTTTCGAAAGGCGGGGTGCAGGTAGTGCTGGTGCTTGGACCACTCGGACTCTTCCTCGATGTCGGTGTCGTCGATCAGAGGGATGTTGTGGATGTAGTCGTTGATGAGGAACTCGGGGTGAGCCATGAAGTTGTGGATGGAATTCCTGGAGGCGGGTTTCTCCATTCCTTCGTAGAGGGAGCTACGGAACGCTTTCACCACTCGCATCTGCGCCCGGGTGAGGAGAGAACAGTGGTCAGAACACGGTGCCAACGTGCCATCAGTGCACAGACAGCTCAAGATCCGGCTGGCGTCAGGTGCGTGGTGTCATTTCAGAGCAAAGGACACAACGCACACGGCTGTGGATGAAGACGCTGCCCAGCCAGATCTTAAGAGTTTCTCAAAGAAAGAGATGGAGGGAAAGAAGAGAGATGATCCACTTTTGAAGACAAAGAGAACGACTCAGGGAACATTCACCAAAGGCCCGGAGAGAACGGACACAGCGATAAAAACAGACAGATGTGCGGGACGAGCCGGTAAAATGCACGTGTGCTGGCTTATAAATGTGGCAACACAAGGTCAAGCGGAACCCATGAGGCGTGAAGAGAGGGAGGGGTGAAGTGAGGTCATGGTGATGTCACAGCAGCGTGATTGGCTGCATTCAGACAGCACAGATGCGCAATCAAGCCATGGCACTGAGGTCACGTGACTGTGATGTCATCACCGAAGCAAGTCACCTTATACTGGACACTATAAACCTTTCTGGAGTCACTTTTGTACATTTGTGTTCTACTCACTTCTGCGTTATTCAGTTGTATTTTTTATCTTGGAAATTTTGTATTTGTATTCATATTTTACATATCTTCATATCTTGTTTCTATTGTATTTCTATTTTTTTATTTTTATCTTTTTTGTATTTCCTTTTGCACATTTTGGAATAGCTTATTTTATCTTTATACTTTATTTTCATCGTATTTCTATTCTTTATCGTTTTATTGTATTTCCCCTTTGCACATTGTTGTATCTCTCCCATCCCTATGTTTAAATGCTGGAACGATCAAAAACACATTTGATAACATGTTGTACCACGTATAATTTGTATGTGACAAATAAAATTAGAATTTGAATTTGAATCAGCTAATTATGTGAAAGTGAGCTCAAAGAGGAAAGAAATTACGTTTGAGATTACGAATCGAATTAAACCAAATAAATAATAAACTCAAAAAATATTTCGACTTTAGTACAAATTAATATTTCACCTCATATTGTGGAACTCCACCTCCCACAATTCTCTGCGGCGCGGCTCATCACAAGATCCAGTTTAGTTGAGGATTGTGGGAGATGTAGTTGTGTAGTCAGACACTAGTTTCCACCTACAGTCATTTCTTGCAACTGTATCACTAGATAAAAAACGTTTCATTTGAACTCAACAAAGTAGTAGAGATGTTATAATATTGCTACTTTTAGAGTGAGTGAAGACCTTTAGATCCGTGTAAGCACTTTTTACCTTCTCTATCTGAAGACTTCAACATTTTAATAAAATAAAAATATATATTTTTGTAAATTATATTACACGTAATACAATAATACTTTTGTTTTCTTTGATTACGCAGAAATATTGATACATTTCAGGATAGATTTTGCCATTAAAAATACATGATATATATATATGTTTAAAAGTGCAACATTACCAATCATTTGCATGAAAAACTTGTGAACGCAATAAAGTAGTAGAGACATTATAATATTGCTACTTTTAGAGTGAGTGAAGACTGTAAGCACTTTTTACTTTTTCTTTCTGAAGACTTAAACATTTTAATAAAAAGTATATATTTTTATGTAAATTACAATATACGTAATACAATTGTTTTGAATAATACTTTAGTTTCCTTTGATTTAGGTAAAAACGCAGAAATATTGATACATTTCGGGATTGATTTAGCCAGTAAAAATACATGATAAATAAAAAAATAGATTAAAAAAAAAACAGTTTGAAAGTGCAACACTACCAATCATCTGCATTGAACAATTTTTACTAATTCAACTGTGAGATGCTATATGAAAAACATTTGAACGCAATAAAGTAGTAGAGACGTTATAATATTGCTACTTATTTAGAGTGAGTGTGAAAGAGAGAGAGAGAGAGAGCGAGCGAGCAACACTTAGCATGCAGGTGAGCAGACGTGTGGATGACGCCACCATCACAAAGCAGATGAGATTAGCGTCAGGCCGGTGATGCAAGAACCCATCCAGTCTGCTCAGGAGAAATGCAGATTTAAACAAACTAAAAGAAAGGTTGTGATGCGATGGTGAGACGCACAGTCCTTTGCTTTGGCCTTGGCAACCATCACTCACCCAGCAAAGGAAAAGCAGCTAAAAATGGCAGAGAAATCAAGAGAAAACGAAGAAACAAACAGGGTTTGTCAAGCATTCGGTTAAAAGTGCTCATCTGTTTTTCCAAAGAGCCTGTTTGTGGCCGAGTTGAAAGAGAATTGTGGATTTTTGATTTTGTCGGGTTGTTTCTTTCCACCGAAACGCGGTAAACATTCGAGTATATGGCCCATTTTCTGGGTTTTTTTCCATTTTCCGTTTTAATGCCAGATTGAGTCCTCCGTCTCGCTCGCGCTGACCTTCTGAGAAAGAAGCTTGATGGAAAAACGTCAAAAATCAGACTTTAATGGAAGAAACGTTTCCAAAGATGTCTGAAAGGAAAGACGTAAAAAGACAGTGAATGGCACGGGAATGAATGCGAGCACAACCGACATTCAGCGTCTTGCATCTCATTAGAACTGCTCATGAAAAATGAATAACCAAAACTTTAGTTTTTAACATTCAGACATTTGCCGTTTTATAGAGCTGAGAACCTTTAGATCCGTGTAAGCACTTTTTACTTTCTCTTTCTGAAGACTTCAGCAGTTTAATAAAAGTATATATTTTTTTGTAAATTACATAATAAGTAATACAATTTTTTAAAATAGTACTTTTGTTTCCTTTGACTTCTGTAAAACTGCAGAAATATTGATACATTTCAGGATTGATTTGGTCATTAAAAATGCGTGATATAAAAAAACCCAAGTTTAAAAGTGCAATTATTTTGTTATCAATCATTTTCTTTGAACAATTTTTACTACCGTATTTATGCAAATATAAGCTCCCCACAAATATAAGCACCCCCCTTTTACGGCAAAAAAAAATCCCCCCAAAAATAACCAACATTTAAAAGTCCAACATTACAAAATGATTTAGTGTTTTGTTTTACATCCTAAACATACTATTTTTTCATTATTTAACTTGAATGATAGATAACAGAAAGTCGATTCTAGTGGTCAGAACTTCATTTCCCAAGAGTCTTTGCACCAGTCCGCACTTGTGCACAGTGTGTGAGGTCGTCAAGCTCTCTTTTTATCCCACGCTGAGTGAAGAGAATCGAAGCGAAGGATTATTATCCCCTGTTTAGCAGACCGAGCTTTTTGATTGTGTCAGTTGGGTTTTTTACTTCTTGCTCGTGTTCTTCATTTTAAACTGTTTTGACTCTTTGCGCGATTACACATTGGACCCGCTTGTTAGCACTAAGCTAAGCTAACCGGTTTTGGTTTGTAGTTTCTGTTTGTTATAATATAAATGATTGCGTTTAGTTTAATCTTACTACTTTCAGTGTTATTTTGTCTCTATTGAGTGTTGCTGCGTGTCTAATGTTTCTTTATGTCTGTTATTGAGCCAGTAAAAGCTTATACTGTACACACAACTGCCAACGCATTATATAAAACGCGTTTCACGCAAAACGAGAAAAATGGAGGCGTATATTAACGTGCACATTTGAAATCAGCGATTATGAGCATCCCCCAAGATTTTGAGCGTCGAAAATTCAAGGCGCTTATATATGCGTAAATATACGGTGATTCAATTTTGAAATCCTATATGAAAAACATGAATTTGACATTCAATGGTTGTATAGTTACATAACAGAATCTTTAGAACTTTGCAGCATTAAAATCTAAAAATGTTTTTTTTTTTAGAAATAAACACAAATCTACTTTCCGAGAAAAAGCTTGTCTCACTCTCTTACAATCCAAATCCATCTTTCATAAAGCTCTAAATTAGCTCTGTACAAAAGTTTCAAGCGAGACTGTGAAGTGGAAGAGTTTCTCAGCGCTCTGATGAATTATTCATCTAAATATAGTGTTCCGTTTCCAAAAAGCTTCTCTAAAAAAACAACTTAAATCCATTTAAGTTTAGTCTAAATAAAGCATCAGAACTGATCTGAGAAAGTCAGAGAAAGTGTGTGGGTGAAGAGGAAGAGCTCCGGTTAATAATAATGCAAATTAATTAAAGTAAAATGGTGAATAATGTATGTAATGCATTTAGCAGCTGATAAAAATCCTCAAAAAATATAAAAATCTATAAAACATTCTATACAAACTGATGCAAAAAACTGCCGATGTTAATGTTAAATATAAATACAATAAAAATTGTAATTGCATTGCAATTTTGGAGTGTCCAAAAAAATCCACCAAATAAAAATACAAATTTAAATGTTTTATAAAATGTGTTTAAAACTTGTTAAAATGCTTAAATGTTTTAAAAATAGAGAGCCATCATAAAAATGATGGAGTTTAAAAAACTTCATATATGTAATCAATCATGCATGTAAATAACATAATACATAAAATGTGCACTGTATATACTTTATAATACGTATATTCAATACCATATAGGTATCCTATAAAAAGTTTAAAATTATAATGTAAATGTTGGAAATACAAATACAATTCTATAAAAATAGATTTCAAAATTGATGTAAATGCTTCATCTAAACGCAAATCTGAATTTACAGAAACACAAAGGAAACCGAACATGTTCTTGCATAATTAGTATAATAATAATATGAAGTATACTGTAATGCATACTATAATACGTACTTATATAATATATTATATATAATATATATTATATAATAACTTATATAATACGTAAAAATACTATACCAACCAAAAAAACAACAGCACGTTTTTAAACACAAGCAAGCCTACTAAACGTCATTACGAATTTAAGTCGAGAATTGAGTCGAGAATTTAAATCCCCCAGCTGAGTTAAAGAAAAATAAAAGCACCTTCAACAGAAAGCACAGACGAGACACAAAAGACGTCAGCAGTAACGGTGAAATATGAGGGAAAAAAAATACAAGATCTGTGGAAGATAAAGACAGCCAAGAAAACATTAGAGATGATGCTTTCACGTAGTGACAAACACAAGATGCATCTGGAAAGACAAAAAAAAACAAGAAAAAGTGAGAAGAATAGATGGTGGATGAGAGTCAGGGCCGGACGAAGAGAACAGGGCTTATACTCGAAGGTTTACTCTGGTTTAGGTCAAAGGTCAAACAAACAACCACGCTTCACCTCACAAGCCTCTTGAAAAAGAAACGAGTGCCATGTTCTCTCTGTATTCTCTCTGATGCGAGAGTAGCATTAATATTCGCTTAGTTGTTGCTTCACCTCACCACAAAGCACAATATAGTTTAAAGTTGTATTTTGTAAATGTTCTGCAGGCAATGTTCTAGCAGAACATCGAACCAACTTGATGCTTTTCCCGGGACGTTTTGCTGTTTAGAAGCGCGTTATCCATACGAATATTTAGAAAATCAACGAGAGCGCGAATTGAAAAAAAAACAGACCATTTGTATTTCATACCAAAACGCGGTCGTTTGGAACTTCGCTCGCTTGAATGCGCAGAAACAGTAAAAACTCAAAGGCAAGTTCCATTCAGCTGGATTTCAAGACAGCAGAACCTGCCAATCAGCATCAGTGGGAGGGGCTACTGCAGCCGAAAGATTAAATATGAATTTAAGTGAAACTGAAGGAACTTTTCATTTTCGCCCAACAAGTTGATGTCATTTCGTTCTCTGTAGATTTTCTAAAATTATTAAAACTCCATCTGTCAAACAAAGTTGTACTTGAGATAATGTATTCGTCTTCCAGTAAAATTGTCAGTAAAAAGTAGTTTTCGCAAACTTTTTTTTGTAACGAAAATGCAGTCAAAACTCAAAACACGCTGCTTCGACTAGATTCTCTCTGTGTTTACAACTATTAAAGTCACAATCCATAATCTAACGAGCCTAATAGCCAGTGTAACTACTTTCAATACCATAAAATAAGGGGTGGGGCTACAGGGAACGGAGCTACGGTAGGCGGGGCTACTCAGCAGACGACTTCACTTTACATACTGTGATCGCAACTTACAATATGTTTTCAGCAAAGTATGTCCACCGAGACATTCAAAATAAAGTTTCTACAATAGATGTACAACAATAGCAGTCTGGGAGATCAGTGCGGTATTATTTGTACTAGACGCCGCTTTTAAAAAATGATTTAAAAATTATGAGACAATAACCGTTCCGTAATGATTCAAAACGGGACGCACAATTTCAATCTCAAATACGGGACGATTCCATATTTCATAATGTTATCAAACAATATTTCAATCCTAAACAAGCCCCTCCCCCTGATGCTGATTGCATCGTGAATTCCAGCACTGATTAAATTTGAGTTTGCTCCGTTTCGGCGACTTTCTGACCAAACGCAAACTTGGGTTGAATCACATCGCAAAGGGCAACGGCAACGGCGTCTAGAATTCGCAAAACTCCGTCAAATTAAGTCCGGTGGTAGAATTCTTCTCATTTCAGAAGCACAATTGAAAAAATAAAAAAAAGCATTATTTGACAGAGAGAAAACGGAGAATGGCTCACCAAGAATCACAAGGAGGAGGGTTGGTGCAAACAAAACCATCACCAGACAACAAAGAGGAACCCGACACGACACGACATCACAGACATGGAGGAAGAGGAAGAGGAGGGGCACAAACGCCGAGCCAGTCAACGCCAGAGACGCTCTCACACGGACACCACGAGACCAGACCAGCGGTGCTGATGCTGCTGACACGTGCGCAGTGTGTGTGTGTGTGTGTGTGTGTGTGTGTGTGTCGCACACGGGTAGGGAGAGCGGGAAACTCACTCCCGGGAGCGGCGCTTGCATTGGCAGTGGAGAGAACTACATGAGTGGGGGTAGAAATATTGGTTACGTCATGGAGCTGGCTGAGCACTGAGGAGCGACGTCTCACAGCGCCCTGAAACGAACCGCTTCTCTTGAACGTACTCACTACCTCCATCTGCAGGAGAGAGAGAGAACCACATCACACACACTGTTGAGAGAACAGAGAGGGAGTTTGGTCAGCAGCACACTTCACAAACCAGGAACTGCTAGTAGAGCACCAAACCGGGTTAAACTTGCTTTAAAGTGACGGACAAAACCACCTAGAGGCTCCTAGAAGGTTTACTGGCCAGTTCCAGGCGGCGAAGAGTAAAAATACAGTGCTATCCCGACTTGCGGAATTCATTTTCCGGTTAGCTGATTTTACATGTAATCCATCTAATCCGTGCCTTTATAAATTCAGACTATTTTTTTTTTTTAAATGATAATATATTGGTAATAAATGTAATAAAACATGTTACATAGCATACTATGTTACATAGTTGTATAGTTTGTCATAAGTTAAAGGTACAGTATATAATAATAAAAGGACAATCTCACATGAACGGATACCGCCATCTTGAAATGACGTCATGCAAATCTCTGAGATTTCCGTAATTCGTAAGAAATTTTTCTTTTCGTAAGAAAGAGATGGAGATGGAATTCTCATGAGAATCATCGATATCTCAGGGACTTGCACGACGTCATTTCAAGATGGCGGCTCTACGGGAGAGAAAAAGAACATCGCCATTCTGGGAGAAAGCAAGATTATTTTATATTTTGGAAGCAAGATCTCTGAAACTAACTAGTGATTTTGTTGCTGTTTGTTTTTTTGACGTGCAAAAAAGTATAAACTACCGTTTTATACACGTCTGGACTCACATCTCCATGCACGCTAGCGGTAAGAAAAAGACACAATCCTTTCGTATAGCAAAATTCGGAACTCGGGGCGACAATTATGCGGCAGCGCATTTTCGTTCTCTAGGACATTCGTAAGTCGGGGTAACACTGTGAATTGAATTGTGTGGTTTTCGCGGTTATTTGGATACACACTAGAGTTCTCGTGTGTATACATACATACACACATATTTTCATATATAAACACACACACACACACACACACACACACACACAATTAGATACACATTATGTTCACAGGATGATACACATTTTTGGACCCACGTACACACAAAATATACAAGTGTATATTTTGTACAAATACATGTTGTACACATTTACATTCACAAGCACACACACAGGGTTACACACTGCATAAACGTACTTACAACAGACACACACAGTGTTACAACCTAATCAACACACACTTTCACACAGGAAATGTTCTTTCGAGTGCACTTTAAAGACTCGGGCGTGTAAAAGGCCTTTCACTTGATGGTAAATGGCCACTACACACACACACACACACACACACACACACGCACACATACACACACACACACACGTTCAGCTCGGCTTTTCTGAAAGCAGATGCATCTAGTCCGTCCAGAAGACTCGCTTCCCGGAAACACACACCAGTCCAACCACGACAGGCCAAACTCACTAAAGATAAGCGTCTGGCGTAAGACTCGCTGGTTAATTCAGAGAGCGGCGCAGCACCGTGATGTTCAGTCGTGATGCGATTAGTCTGACTGATGATGTGAGGCCGGCCGACGCCCACTCCCGCGCAAGAACACGGTCGATGGAAACTTTATAAGGAGCTTCAGCAGCACTTCTAGGATCCAGACTAGCACTCCCCATCAGCCACACGGCACAGACCAGGAGAGTCCGACCGAGACTCATTGTTTCCTTCACACGTCCTAACGATCTCCAGAGAAGGAGGTCAGCACGTGCCTCTCCACACACACACACACACACACACACACCCTCATGGAGAGAAGATGACGGAAAAGCCACAAGAGCAGACACCAGATCTTTTTGAGAAGGCCAACCAAAAAGATTCCAAGCAAAAACACTGTTCAGGTAAAAAAGAATAAAAGCAATAAAAACAAGAACATGAAGATGCAGGCACAAATGACGCTTCCATCGGATTTCATCGAACTAGCCGCTATGTGACATAAAACAAAGACTATGGAAAAAAATACGATTTCAATTATTACACGTAATTTTATACTATAATGTTTAGGCCTTAAAATGTATCATACATAAAACATATGATAGATAATAATATATAATACGTATATAATATGTACGTCTTTATGACTACATACACATATTATCTAAATGTGTGTGTGTGTGTATATGCACACACACACACACACACACACACACACACGTGTATATATATATATATATATATATATATATATATATATATATATGAATGTGTATACTATACACACACAATATACTATATATTTATAAATGGTGTGTGTATATTGTGTGTATACAGTATACACATTAATAAATATTACATTACAGTATGTGTGTATATATTTAGTACATAACATTTGGTTGCACATAACGTGCAAAATCTATATTACTATCGAAGAAGTTTGTGGCAGAGACAGGAATAAGAGAAAGAATAGAGGAAAAAAAAAAGAAAGAAGGCTAGAATGAGCTAATGCTGCTGACTCTGAAAGTTGGGGAAGAAAGTCAGAAAGAAAGAAAGAAAGAAAAATAGAGAGGGGATATAGACAGAAGGGAAGCATGAGAAAGAAAGAGATTGAGACGAAAAAAAGGGAAGGAGAGAAAACAATTTAAAAGAAGAGAAAGATAAATGAATAAAGAGAGAGAAGGGGAGAGGGGAAAAAGAGACAGAAAAAAGAGAAACGAGAGGGATAGAGAAGCTATAGAAAGTGAGATAGAAAAGTGGGATAGAAAGTGATAGAGATAGAAAGAATGAGAGAAAGAAGAGAGAGTAAATGAGAGAGAGAATAAAAAGAAAGAGACTTCAGTAAATGAAAGAGAGAGAGAGAGATAGAGAGCAAGAAGTATGATCAATAGAAATAGAGACAGAGGGAGAGAAAGGGAAAAAAGAAACTAGAGAGGCAAAAAATAAAGAGAAAAAATGAGACAAAGAGAAGGAGTAAAAAAGAGAGAAAACTCCGAGGAGCAAAAAATGAAACAAAAAGAGAAGCAAAAGAGCGTTCTTTGAGGACACATCAGATCTGCTGTCTGTGGAAGCAGGAGGTGAAAGGTCAGGCAGGAGCACAGCACCTGAGTCTGGATACGATTAAGACCCCGGAACCAGAGAATCTGGCCCCGCCTCAGCTCCCGCTCCGCATGGTCGATCTCCTCCTCGTCCTCCGCCAGCTCATCCTCCGTCATCTCCTCCACTCCCGGCCCATGCCCCGCCTCCTTCAGACACTTCAGGTGACTGGTGGGCACCGTGGCGATCACCTGTGGCGGGTGGAGCAATCAGGCGGCTGCTTCAGCATCACCCTCCAGTGGTCCTACCTGCCCCCACAGCAGCTCTCCAACCCCCACAAACAGACACCACAGCCACTGCTCCACGTTGAGGGGAGCGCAGCTGAAGGGCTTCCCTCCGAACTGCACGATCACGATCTGCAAACACAATCAACAAAGGACCGAACACGCTCAGCATCCGCTGCGTCAATCCTCAAGTTCAAGTTCAAGTTTATTTATATCAAGTTCAAGTTCCGAGTATTTGTAAGGTGCTTTTCACAGTTTTAACTGTCTCAGAGTGCATGTTACATAGCGCTTTTCTTAGTCCGAGACCAACGCAAAGACGCTATATGAAAAAGTTTAGGGAAAAACTAAAATTTAGGCAAAACAACAACAACAAGAAACTATTTCTTTATTTTACTAATGTAAAAAAAAGTATTTAACTCCTCATCGTTCAAAATGGCAAAGCAAAATAGATTAAAAAAAAGAACAAAAATTGTCGTAGTCATACTCTTCTCCAAGATTTAGCTGATAAACAGCATCCAGTACCTTCAGCATCCTGCAGATGGCAATACCACCTCGTCCGCCCAAGAAATCAACCGTGGTAAAAAAAAGTTTCCGACTTGTCGTACGCAATCGCAATGAAAAAACTAACAGTAAGTTATTCAAATGTAGTAATGAGTATGATCATCACAAATGTAGTCAAGTAGAAAGTAAAAGTTGCCTACATTTTTGATCATCAGTACAAAATAGCCTAACAATACTCAAGTAAAGTAACACAGTCTATTTACTCAAGTACTTTACACCACAGTGTTTTTCAGCCTGGCCTGAATCATGGAGCAACTGAGAACCACAGAATGTCTGACCTGAACTCCAAAGGTCCCCAGAACGATGGTGCAGAAGATGGGGTTGGCGAAGATGCCATCAAACACGTTCCTCTCGCCGTGAATCTTGCGAGCGTTGATCTCGTTGAAGAGCTGCATCAGGACGAAGGTGTTGAAGATGATGGTGTAGTGCTCCGTCGGGGGGGAGTGGAGGGGGGCGTAGCGTCCGCAGTCGATGTTGAAGATTTTCTCTCCTGGACGAAAACAAACAGCAACTAACATTAATCAACAGCGAATCTCACCGATAAAAGCACAGTGTTAAGAATCGCTAACTGGAAGCGGCTTTGCTTGAGTATCTAACTAAAAAATGCAAAACTCTCCGCCCTACCGACAAACAGCAGGGTGAAAATGATGACTAGCTGATAAACTCCGTGACCCAGGATGTTCTTCATCATGGTGAGAGAGATGAGCGGGTTGTTGCGGCCGTAGGGTTTCCTTAGCAGCAGCGCTTCGGTCGGTGGCTCGGTAGCCAGAGCCAAAGAGGCAAAGGTGTCCATGATCAGATTGACCCATAACATCTGCACCGCCTTCAGTGGAGAGTCCTGCAAAGACACCAGCCACAGGTTTAGCTAGAAGCTAACGTGAGGAGCAATGCAGTTCCTCTTATCTCCACAAGGAGATTTAACGAGGATTAAAACAACGTATTTACACCAATATAAGCACCCCCCTGATTTATTCAGGCACTAAATAAACATTCCAAAACCAACAATAAACAAAATTTCAGGCTCAATACTTCTCCTAACCTCCTGAGTCCTGATGGCCACGTTTGTGTACTGACGTTCACAGTTTTCCCACCCGATGTGTTAACCGTGCTAAAATGGATCAACCATGTTGCTGTGGTCTTAGAGCTCCACTTAGTGGTGTCCGATTGTCAAAGCGCATTTTGCCGTAATAGCGAAAATGTCAGGAGAATAGGATGGAAGTTTTGTCTTGGCCGCAGTGCTAGACGCAAATATTTAAAATTGCCAAGGAATGCAAAGGAAGCTTGTAAAATTATAATAAATCATAATGTTTAGGTAAGACGCGTCCCTGTTCTTAGGACACGAAAGATCGATCAA
The DNA here is from genome assembly GCA_028031935.1 of Paedocypris micromegethes. Lineage (NCBI taxonomy): Eukaryota > Metazoa > Chordata > Actinopteri > Cypriniformes > Paedocypris > Paedocypris micromegethes. The sequence goes on along the minus strand of CM051495.1, from coordinate 32,929,860 downwards.
AATAAGTAAATATTTCATAATGACACGTGTAATATCTCCAACACTAAATCATGTAAAAATATATTGCCGCTTATTGCGCTCCTAAAAGCTCAGCTAGCAAAGTACATTTTAAAAAGAATATCATTTCAGAGCTCGGGTCTATAGAGGTTAAAATAATTTTTCTTCTTTTAAAAAACCTAACTTGTGAATCGTATCACTTGCTGTTTCACTTAAATAATTGTTAGAAAAAAATGTATCACAGTGAATGGAACACCGACTCCCAGAAACCTCCACGGTTCCCATGAGCCTTTGCGCTCCAGTCACCGCAGCACAATGGTAGCCATTTTCAGCCAAGGTTTTTATCAGACGCTTCACGTTGAGAGTATTGATTTGCCCTCGAGCGCTTTTATTGTGCGTTTTTTCTGGTTTTGACTTCTTGCCTTCGTTTTGAACTGTTCTCTTTCTGTCCTGACACTTTCCCCTGCTTGTGCTTCGTTTCTAGCCGTTAGTCATGAGCCTGCGTCATGGCCAATGTTTCTTCATTATTCTTCAGTTATTGAGCCAATAAAAGCATCTAAGCTGCTTCATAAAGATGACGTGTTTCCGTTTTTTTGTGATTGCTCCTGACTTGAAATATGGAAAAATGGCATATTTTAAAATTGGCGATAAAATGGTCGAAAATTCGGGTAAAAATGGGGTGCTTATATTTGTGCAATTACGGCAATTTGGAAATTGTTTTTAAGCAACAACGCTGTATTAGCTGGAATGTCACCTGTGTGATGCAGGCCCCGGTGAAAGCTACAATGACGGCCACGACGTTGACAGTCAGCTGAAACTGCAGGAACTTGGAGATGCTGTCATACACGTTCCTCCCCCACATGACAGCCTTCACGATGCTGGAGAAGTTATCATCGGTCAGGATGATGTCCGAGGCCTCCTTAGCCACATCCGTTCCCGCGATGCCCTGGAAGCAGCAGAATTCTGATTATTCTTCATTCTCAGTGCAGTGCTCTCCAAAATCGTTGGGTTAGCACGAGACGACATCTTCTCGGGAATCATTATTCGTCCACTTGGATGGAGGAGAGAATACATGAATAGATTAGGCATGGAAAGCGTTGTGCTCACCATGGCAAAGCCCACATCTGCTTTTTTGAGTGCTGGTCCGTCATTGGTTCCATCGCCGGTCACGGCCACCACTTGCCTCTGCTCCAGCACGGTGCTGTCAATGATGCCTGCACAACCACACCAGCGCACAGTCAGTCGCCTTGCCGCCATACTGATCAAGCGAGGCTCTCACCTTTTACCAGAGTGTGTTTATCTGTAGGGGAGGAACGAGCCAAGACTCTCAGTTTGGGCCAGATTTTATCTATCCTCTCCTGCTCAATCTGAAACACAAAGCAACACGCGTAATCTAACGTATGTTCATCCAAGTACATGCCTGCGATTATATAACATGCAGAAATGTTGTTACATGCCTGTTGCTACTAGTGCTAGCGGTTTATTGGTAGCTTTAGCATCACTAGCGGTTTAGCAGCTGCTATTAGCGGTTTAGCTGGCACCACTAGCAGTTTAGAGGTCAGTGCTAGCGGTTTTTTAGTTGCCACTATCAGTTTAGCATCACTAGCGGTTTAGCTGTCGCTAATAGCGATTTAGCAGTCACTACTAGCGGTTTAGCAGTCAATACTAGCTGAGTTTAGAGCTCAGTGGTAGCGATTTCTTAGTTGCCGCTATTAGTTTAGCATATAGCATATATCAAAATGAGCAATACTAGCAGTTTAGAGGTCACTCTTAGCAATTTATTGGTTGCCGCTATCAGTTAAGCATCACTAGCAGTTTAGCAGTCGCTGTTAGCAGTTTAGCTGACACCACTAGCAGATTAGCGGTCGCTACTATCAGTTTATAGCTTAGTGGCGGTTTATACTAGAAGCTTAGCAAACGCTTAAACTGTTTCGATGTCAGACGTTAACAAAATGCCAGTAGCTTTGAATAAATGCATTAGACATACTTCTCCTTTTTCGTTTCTGATTCTACGGTTGAAGTCTTTGCCCTCCAGACAGATAAAATCATCACCAGGTTGGATGATGCCACATTTGGCAGCAATGGCACGTGCCGTGTTGATGTTGTCACCGGTGACCATTCGTACAGTAATGCCGGCCCTCTGACACTTCCGAATGGCATCCGGAACCTGCAGGAAAACACTTTAACATTTCCGAACCCGTTTTAAGGATCTGACCACACACCTCAGGTCGGACGGGATCCTCGATCCCAACCACAGCGATGCAAGTCAGGTCAGTGACAATTTCCGCTTCGTTCTCCCAATCGGGCTCAGGGTCGCAGGGAAGGTCACGGAAAGCTATGCAGATGGTTCTCAGGCCTTCACAAGCCATGGGCTCGATCACCTTCTTGACCATCTCATCTCGGTCCCGTGGCCTGAAGCTCCGTGGCTCCCCATCAGCACCAAGTATGAAGCAACACCTGGAGAGGAAAAAACAACCCAGTCATGCGGGGCACTTCCAACCACAGCGTTCTAGAACCTCGAGAAGATTCTGGGTTCTTCACTTCTTGAGCAGGATCTCCGAGGCTCCTTTGCTGTACAGCCTGAACTTTCCATCCGGATTCTGCACCACGGTGCTCATGGACTTGCGGACAGAATTGAAGGTGTAGACTTTGTAGAGTTTCTCCTCGGGTATCTGCTCTCTCACTGGAACATAGTCTCTCTTCAAATCCAGCAGGAAGCCCAGCAGTCCACACTCTGTTTTATTACCAACCTGCTTGGGCAAACCACCTTCCACGTCTGGTGGCTACAAGCACAGACAATTTCCATTTACAAACAACCACTCGAGTGACGCCATTGGGAGGGCCGCTTCACAATCCCTTACCAGGATTTTGGAGGTATAGGCGCAATTGATCGATATGGCGTTGACCGTGGTCTCCAGAGTGCTTGGGCTGATCTGGTTGGGTTCAGGGATCTCACGGAAGTGTTGGTCATTTACATAGACCTGAACGACGGTCATGCGGTTGGTGGTGAGGGTGCCGGTCTTGTCAGAGCAGATGGCGGTGGCGTTGCCCATGGTCTCGCAGGCATCCAAGTGACGCACCAGGTTGTTGTCTTTCATCATTTTCTGAGGAGGCAAAGACGGTTTGTTTTGTAGACAGGCGGAAATCGGAGAAAGCGACACAATGAGTAAAGGCACAGTCCTCTCACCTTCACTGAATAGGCCAGAGAGATGGTGACCGCCAGGGGAAGACCCTCGGGCACGGCCACCACCAGCACAGTGACCCCGATGATAAAAAACTTCACGAAATACTGAACGTAGACCGGCGTGCACTCCGGCAACCAGGGCAGCTTATTCACCACAAACGTTTCCACCACAAAGTACAGCACCAGGATGATCACCGTTATGGCCGACATCACCAGCCCTAGAAACACAACAGTTCTGGTCAAGTCCTAACACACTATATTGAACTCGGCAATGACCGTATTTAAAATGCATTCAAATAGGGCTGCACATTATATTGTAATCGATCAATCTGCACAGATCTGACGATATTATTCCGATAATTCACCGATAATAATATTGCAAAACTCCTTGAATGTCGCTATTACATGCAACAAATCAAATTTTGTCACACACTGGTTTGTGCAACTGGAAAATATCATGGCGTCCTGTAATGTCACATTAAACATTATTTTGAATACATTTGTGACGTCACCAAAATGTGTGTAATTGTTTAATTTTAATATTACATATTTTAATAGTATACATTTGTATAATTTATGATATTAATATTTTAAATAACATAAATAAATTGTATATATTATTGTAAATGTTGATATTATAAATAAGTATAATAGTACATATACATACAAAAGTACATGTATCAATTATTCAAGTACATAATAGTACATGTAGAATTCAAGTACATAATAATAATAATGTTACTTTCAACATAGTATTGAATAAATTTGCGATATCACGGAAATGTGTGTAATTTATAGTTCACTGTACTATTATAATTGGTGTTTCATTTTAATATTATTAATATTATACAATAGCATCATTTATAGTAGTAATATTATAAATAACATGTATATATTATTGCAAGCATTGATATTATAAATAAGTATAATTGTATAGCTGCTAATCAGACGTGTTGGACAAATAAATTTTACACGTTATGCAACTTTCGGACTATGAGGCGCATATAAGTAAATAATATTATCATTATAATTTTTTAACAATTGCAAGTGCACATTTTTTCTCTGCGTACAGTCGGAAAAGTACAATATGTCATTGCATTTCACAACTTTTGCATATATTGCGCAGCCCTAGATGACGCACACGAGTCGGTTTGTCGTAATGACGTCCGGATCAAACCCACCAGCTTTGCCGATCTGGACCGCCAGTTTAGTGAGTTTGCCCTGCAGTACGGACTTTTCTTTCTTGGGGACGTTTGCTTTCTTCTTCTCTCGCTCCTCCACTTCTCCACCTTCCGCACTCTTGAGAGGCTGCATCTCCATGGCAACTGCTCCATCCTGCTTTTTGGCTAGTGGGCGGGACCAGAGTCAGCATCACTACATATGGGAAACCAATCCGCCGTCACAACTTTAACCAGTCAGCGCTTCACAGATCATGCCACGTCGACAAAACGACGGAAAACGAGACAAAGTTGAGGATGAGTGTAAACACGGACATCGCTCTCAAGTTCTCCAGCGCTTCACCAGCAGTGAACGGTGAGTGTAATGTGCCTCGCAATGAGCGGACGTCTATGTCGTTTGTCTGCATACATGGTGTGAAACTGGTGTAAAAAGTTCCAGTCTTCACGTGGACGTGAAATAACAATATGCCAAATTTACACGTAATCAAGAAAGTGTTCAATTGACGTTATATCACATTCTAATAATCGATTATTCATCGATAGTAATATTCCTCTGGTACCTTTATTCTGATTGGCTTCCACAGCGGCTTCTGGCTGTTTGCCTGCGAGAGAGAGAATGAGACAGTGAGAGAGGCAGATGGTAAGAGGGACAGAAGGGGGAGGATGGAAAAAGAGAGAGAATGAACGAATGACAGACAAAACGAGAGATTGAAAGAAAATTAAATAAAAAGTCAGAGATGAAGAGGGTGTGTGATAATGGAAGAGAAAAAGAAAAAGTGAAGGACAAAAATGAAAAAGAGATAGTGTAAGGGAGAAAGGAAGGAAGAGACAGAAAGAGAGCGAGAAAAAAAGTGAAACAAAAAAAAAACAGAAGAGCATAAAATAAAAGAAAAAAGAAGGAATGAAAAAAGAGGGTAGACAGATAAAGTAAATTAAAAAGAGAATGAGTGAAATTAGAAGAGAGAAAAGAGAGTGAAAAAAGAATGAGAGAGACAGACAGAGAAAGAGACAGAAGGACAGGGAGAGAGTAAGAGAGAGAGAGAAGGAGAGAGGGGGAGTATAAAAAGAGAGAATGAGGAAACAGAAAAATTAAAAGGAAGAAAGAGATTGGAAGACAGAAAGAGAGAGTATGTGTAAAATAATGGAAAAGAGGCAGATAGAGTGAAAGTGAAGGAGCATCAAAAGACAGAGAGAGAGAGAGAGAGACAGAGACAGAGAGAGAGAATGGAAGGAAGGAAGGAAAAGAAACAAACAGAAACAGCAAGAGAGAAAGTGAACGAAAGAACCAAAAATGAACGGGAAAAGGGAAAGAGGGTAGAGAGATGTAAGTGAATAAGGGAGCGAGAGAGAGTAATAGAGAGAAAAGTGAGAGCGAAAAAAGAAAGAGAGAGAGAGAGAGAGAGAGAGAGAGAGGAACGAAAGTGACAGACAGACAGACAGACAGAAGGAGAGACAGGACAGTGTGTGTAGTAAGAGAAGCACAGAACTATGGACACACACACAGATGCAAACGCTGAAGCAGACCAACTGATCTACTACATCTCTACGCTCAGTGTACTAGCTCGTACGTATACTGTCGTCTGATTGGATAGAGAGATAAAGGGGGTGTGGGTGTGAAGGAGAGGAATCATGGGACATTATCAGGATAAAAAAATACATTCATATATTTGCATGTCTGTCTATAAGTTGTAAATACAATTGGAAAAAATTATTTTTGCAAAAAAAAAAAGGAATAAATCCAGAATCGTTTATACCGTATAAATACATCAAGGAAAAAATATAACACTATGCAATATTTACAAAAAAGTATGACAAAAATTATTACAACAAAACAATTCTATTTAATATACATTAATATTTAACAAAATCAATTGCAGTAATAAACATGAACGCTTCATGAACGCATCTAGTTACCACAAACGTTTAGTATTATATATTAAAATACATTTTCAACATATTCTTGAATAATGAAAATAAAGGGAATTAAATTAATATGTAAATATCATACAATTACATTTAGTTTTTTAATCTTTGTAATAAAGACTGAAATCATAATCTCATACAATCAAACTTAAATTCTATCTATGTAGCTATCCATCCATCCATCCATCCATCCATCAAAGGACCTTTTTTAACACTTTAACTTGATTGAAATGGATTGATTATTTGGAAATTATCCAAAACTTACAATGCTCTCAAACGGTTAAACAAAAGAATAGCACTATTATCATCTGTTTAGTAGTCTATGAATGGTCGACGACACACAAATAACTGATGAGATTTCAATAAAAGCAAACAATGTCTAAAAACATGGAGCGGCGGTTGTGATTCAATCGAGCGATTCAGTGGGACAGTAGCAGAACATGGCGCCTCTTCATCCTTCAGCAACCCACATCCAACCTTTACTCCCTCGCTCTGTTTCTCTCTTTCGTTCCCTTTCTCTGAATAATTAATTGGCCTCCTCCAATATAACTCCTAATCCTTCTCTATTCCCATCCCTGCGCTGGCTGTTCTGCTGGCTGCAGGAGAAGAGTGGTGAAGATGGCTGCAGTGGCTCTCGTCCTTCTCTCACCGCTCATAAATATGCACAACACACTGGTCCTGTTAACTATTAATATAATAAGCCCCCCCCCCCCCGTTCTCATTTTTCCGTTCATCTTCCTACCTTTCTTCTCTTTCTTCTCCTCTTCCCCTTCTCCGGCTCCCAGCAGGGTAAATATGATGCCGCTCTGAGAGTTGACTCCGACAGCGGTCACCAGCATCCTCCCGGACCCCTCCATCACATGTGTACCTAACAAAAAAAAAGATACGGAGAGAGAAAACCTCAGTACATGTTGCCACAAAACTATATAATAATTCATTCGATTTTTTATTTATTGGCGCCTTTTATGACACTCAAGGTCGCCTTACATGACACACAACATTCACACACACACCAATTGCCCGGTGAAATATAAAATATAAAGTGAGGGATTTTGTCAAATTGGCCACTAGGGGCTGAACAAATATCTAAATTAGGGCTGTCAAAGTTAACGCGTTAACGCATGCCAATAATTTTAAATGTTAATTTTCATTAATTATTGTTGACGCCGTTAATCACAGTTGCAGTTTTTCACTTGAGGTTTGGTGACCAGGTGCGGCTCGTTACCATCAGCAGCACAGTCATTGTGTTCAGCTGCTGCCACTCAGGCTCAAAGTGTTTAAGGACAGACACTCTAATGTATCTAGGCTTGTCTGAGTTTGGATTATATGGTTTGGATCTGTGCAATACTGTCTCTGTCTGCTGTGTTTTGAACTTGTTAAAACTCATCTTCAAAAACTGCATGTGAGACTCGACCTGCTTTTCTCTGCTCAGCGAGCTTTACAGACGCAGTTCCTTTTCAACTGCAAATAACTTGCTCATCAGAATTCTCTGTCGCATCAAATTTCTGTTCAAAAAGCCGCCACTTTAGATTCATATTATTATTATTATTTTTACAAAAAACACATCGTCCTGTTTTTATTGTGTAACCTAAAAAATTGGTACTATGGTACAAACTAATGTACTTTAATTAATGTATAACACTTACATGTAAGCCCAAAATTAACTGTTTTTGTGTTTTATATTGAAAAAGTAGCAAGTCGACCATGTAGGGTTAAAAAACAAAGAAAATATTTAGCAAATTGAACAAAAACTATACAACATTTTATTACAGTATTCAAACAAGTGTTTATTTAGTGTTGAGTTTACATTAATTTACACATTGAACCTCAATGTCCAATATTACAAGCTTAAGTCATTTAATTGTAATTAATCGCAACAAGTCATTAAAAAAAACACACACAAACCCGGCACAGTAGGCAGCCTTAAGCCGTACATCTTCCATAGCGTGTATCACATGAAGATTAAACACTGTGCTTTCTCATGTAGAAGCCATGAATGATGCATGTAACCGCGAGAAGAGGATTCATTACGAACATGTCTAAATATAAGCAATGACTTAATTTCCTCTTTGCGTTTAAGTCACAAGCTATTGTTTTATTCATTTAAATAACCGAAATGTGGCAGTTTGCGCTACATTCGTTCGTGACTAGAAAGTGTCATTAATGATGCAGGTCGTAAATGATGTGAGTCACGGACGCAACACATCATGAACGATGCGGTTGGTGAGTGCTACGTCACGGATGATGTGTGTCATATAAAACGCAACTCATGAATGAAACATGTCGTGGTTGATGCGAGTCATGAGTAGCACGAGAGAAGACAGAAAAAACAAAGACAAGACAATTCAATAAAGAATACAGTTCTTTACAATTCAAAGCGCTTTACATTGTTCTGTAACGAGGCAGCACAGAACAAGACGGAGCAGTGGGCAGCGCTGTTGCCTTAAAGCAAGAAGGACCCGTTTGAGACTCAAGTATTGATTGTAACTCGTAATAAATGGTATACGTCATATATGATGCTGGTCATTATTGTCACATCATCATTAATGAAACATGTCTTGTGTGTAGTGAGTCATATATGATGCAAGTCTTGATTGAATCTTGTCTTAAATAATATATGCCATTTATGATGCTCACGTCATCATTGATGAGATACCTCATGATTGAAACATGATATATATGAAGTTAGTCATACGTTGCACACAGTCTTTATTGAAACGTGTCATGGATGATCATACATATCATATTTGATACTGGTCATGAATGCTACATAATTATTGATGCGAGTCATGAATGAAACCTCATGTATGGAGTGTGTCCTGTATGATTCGCACATCGATGGCAACATGTCATTTGTTATGACATTTGTCACTCACCGCTGCTGCACAGTTGCACTTTTTACAGTTTGTTTGCACCATTTATTTATTGGAATTTTCTTTAGTTCTTTTGCACGTTTTTTTAATTATCATTTGATTTTTAACCCTGCCATCTCTGTTTTTGTTGTTTGGTTTTCTTTCAACAAATAAAGGGGTAAATAAAGTCCCATTCATTCATCAAACATTATGTTTAGGTTTATTATGATGTGTGCAGTGTAGTTTATTTATGATGTTTACATTATGAGTGTTTTATACCTATTTTTGTGCATGTTTATGTACTTATTTATTTATTTTATTTTAATTTTCTCACTGTTTATGTATATATTCTCTATTCTTTATGCTGTTGTGAGATGCAATTTCCTCAGTGTGGGACAAATAAAGGCAATTTGAGGGTCTCGAAAGGGCCAAATAAGTTAAATGCATTATTATTAATACTCGCCTTACCAAAGGTGACTGACTAATATTATTCGTTTTAGACAAAAATCAAAAAACCCACCCAGGTGTAAACATTAGGCGCCCCCTGTGTAACGATTTGAAATTTTGAATGGGAGGGGCCAAAATTTGTTTGTCACAGGCGTACCAAATTAGCTGAAAAATCAGTGAAGGCCATTCTGAGCATAAAAGCCTGTTGTTACTGTGCTGTAACTTTAAACCTGTGGGTGTGGCAACGGCCAAAAATCACCATTCATTCATAATGGGACTCCACAAACAATTCTAAATGGAGAGTCAAAAATGTGTGTCAAATAACAGGCATACCAAATTTTCAGAAAAATTTAATTATGACGTTCTGAGCATAAAGGCCAACCGTTACCGTGTTGTCATTTTAACCCTGTGGGTGTGGCAACGGCCAAATGCCACCATTCCCGTCAACTGTCCCGTTAAATGCCCCTCTGGGACAAATAAAGTTTCTTTGAAAAAAAAGAAAAATTAATATTCAAAAAAAGCATTTTTGAATATTAAAAATATGTTTGTCACAGGCGTACCAACTTTGCTGGAAAATAAAGAAAGGCCACCCAGAGCATAAAAGCCAATAGTTACCATGTTGTAAATTTAGCTCTGGGGACGTGGCAACGGACAAAACATACTATTCCTTCCTAATGGCACGCAGCAAATTTCAAAATTGCTGTATATCGGAGGAGGCGAGTGCTGTTCATCGCCGCTTGCGCTTTATTCATTCATTAATTCATTCACTCATATCACTTTTCTCCTCCCTGCTGCCATATAGAATTATTGTGACAGGATATCAAACGTGTTTTACACAAACTGGAGTCGTGGAACCATGATGAATTGGCCTGCTGGAGTTTAGCGTTGGCAGAAGACATCAGCACAAAAGCAGCAGCAGGCTCTCCACATCATCATCATCATCATCATCATCACCGCACAAATATCATCAGAATAATATTCAATAACATCAGCACCAGACAAGACGAGAGTTAAGAATAGCGTGGAGGGAAGGCGAGGGCACGCACCAGCGCTCACGGCAGGAAACAGAGATTCGCAGATCTAATTAACAACATCTGGATGCCACTGCAGCATCCCGGTCCTTCTGACACACGCATGAAGAAACAGCATGAAGCCGCTTCAAGCTATTCACACGCGGCAAATACCAGTGTGGTATTCTCCGTGCAGTGGGTGTGCAAAGTCACAGAAGTCCAAACTAATTGTTTATCGGTGTTTAGTCCTTGTTGGCAAGCGACTACAGTCGAGTTTAATGGTTCTTTGTGCTCTTAGTGGTTTTATTGGTGTGATGGAGGGGTGGGCGATAAACCGGTATTGACGTGAAACCGGTATTAACTTGTGCCACGATTTGGATTGTACAATACCGTGGATACTGTCACACATTCATGAATGTATTTTTTATACATGTAAATAAACACTTTAATACAGTTTAACATGTTTGTTTCGTTACAACCTTTTAAGACGAAATCTGTTGTTAATGTTAATGAATGATGACTGTTTCTCTCTCTCTCTCTCGCTCTCTCTCTCTCTGTCTCTGCCTCTCCCTCTCTAGATCTATCACTCTCTCTGTCTCTCTCTCCCTCTCTGACTGTCTCTCTCTCTCTCTCTCTCTCTCTCTTTCTGTCTGTCTCTGCCTCTCTCTCTCTCCCTCTCTAGCTCTATCACTCTCTCTGTCTCTCTCTCCCTCTCTGACTGTCTCTCTCTCTCTTTCTCTGTCTCTGCCTGTCTCTCTCTCTCCCTCTTTCTCTGTCTGTCTCTGCCTGTCTCTCTTTCTCTCCCTCTTTGTAAGGTTCTTTGTATGTTCTTTGTATGTAAAAGAACATAACAGGAAGTAGTGGCACCAAGGGAGCAGATCAGGTTCAATGTCTTGCTCAAGAACACACCGGGACTAGAACCTCAACTTTTTGGTCACTAATATAACTCACTTCTCTTGGACCAAAACTGCCGAACAACCAATCCCAGTCAACTCGGAGAAAGCAGTGATTTCTGTGTTTGGGTCCAGCCAAGTGAAGGCTGAGACCGCCTCTTCAGCAGGGTCTCGCTCTGGCTTGATTGGTGTATTCACACAGCACAAAAGGTCCAGAACAAAGCTCACAGTTTGTCACAAGCAAATTGAAGGCGGCAGGTGTGAACACAGCCTAGAACTCACCAGAGAGGAGCATCGGGTCCTTGTCGGCCGACTTCCGAACGTGGTCCGATTCACCAGTTAAGGAGCTTTCGTCAATTTTCAGGTCATTTCCCTGAATCAGTATTCCGTCGGCAGGTAGGAGGTCGCCTGAGAGTTGAGAAAGCAGGACGAAAATCAAAGAACAGAAATAAATATAGCTGAGAGCAGCGATTAAGGGGTTACAATTTTACTCATCAGTCAATCGGATATTGGAATTTGAAATTGGGAAAATTGGAGCATCATGGAACTTTCCCATGAAAAATAACATCATAATAATTTATTTACTTATTCGAGCATGTATGCAATAACAAATCAAAACACAAAAACCAAAACATAGTAATAATAACGACATTCATCTCGCTCTTTCTCATGTTACATGCTTGAAAGGGAGTAGAAAGAAGTACAACTTATCTAGTCTTTTCATATTCAACTTTGAGACATAACTCTTTTATGACCTGCACTGATCTCCGTACACCATATATTAACCTAAACCTTTGACATAGAGCTGCACGATTAATCGTTAAAAGAACACGATCTCGATTCGAACCCCCTCGCGATCTTAATCCAGCATTTATACGATTCTGCCCAACTTTGATCTCAGACGATCTTGTGTGTGTGTTTCTAATGTTTCTTTATTTCTGTTATTGATCCAGTAAAAGCTTATACTGTAGCACGTCTGCCTACGGACCAGTATATAACATTACATAGACGCGCACGCACGCCGCTGCTTAAAGACGACGTGTTTTCGTTTATTTGTGAGTGTTCCTGACTTGAAATACGCAAAAATGGTAGCTTATATTTACATGCATATTTGAAATTGGCGATTATAAGCACCCACCCAAGTTTTTGAGCGTCGAAAATTCGGGAAAAAAAGAGGTGCGTATATTTGCGCAAATACGGTATATTGTTTGTTTTGTCATAGCAAAATTTGACAAAACAAAAGTTTGTCATTTGCCCCAAAGCATGAATTTTGTTATTTCCAAATGTAATGAGTCCACTCAATTACTATGGTTAATAATGACAATAACAACATCCACAATAATTATATTCAAATTATTAAATAACTTAGTATTTCAAGTCCTTTGTGAGACAATAAAAGCTTCTTGGACTTTTACTTTGTGTTTGAGCCCCTAAATATAGTTGCAAGCAGTGACTGTGGGGTTTAGTTTAATTTAACCCTATAGTTATCAGCCAATCAGAATAACTAATTATAAGTAAGTCCCATAATGTCAACTACTGTATATGTATATGATGTAAGCATACATACTGTGAAGCATACATCAGATTAATAACAAAATCCCTATAATAAAAAAATGGTTTCAGTTCTTCGGGATTGAACCGCGAAACATGCGATAGACAAATTGCTTCACTTGCTCCTCTTTTTTGTAAGTCGCTCTGGATAAAAGCGTCTGCCAAATGACTGTAAAGTAAAGTAAAATGTGCACCCAGTTAAAAAGTAACTAGTATGCTAATTGAATTGAATTGAATTGAATTGAAAAATCCTTTATTAGTCCCACAGCGGGGAAATTTCACGTCACAACAGCAAAAACAAATCCAAGCAAATAAATAAACAAACATCACCATAACGCACTGCACACATCATAATAGACAAACAAACAAACACAGACCATAAATGAACCTGCCCGTCATAAGCATAGTTCCAGTCACCAGTTTAAAGTAATCTAGTTAATAGTTAATCCTAACCTCAACTTTCTTTCCATTCTCTGGACTCAGCAACACAGAAACTGACCGTATTTAACCTGCGCCACGTCCCCGACCACCATCTCCGCAACCGGGATCTGGATGACATTTCCGTTGCGCACAACAGCGAAGCGCTGCTCGTTCTCGATGCGACTCTGCAGTCCTCGGAACTGCTTCTCTTTACTCCAGTCGTTGAAGGCGGTGACGAGCACCACACAGATGACGGACAGCAGGATGGCCGCGCCCTCGATCCAGCCGGCCTCCGCTTCACCTTCATCCTCAACTCCTCCTGACACGTTGCCACAGCCTGCCGAGGTCAAAGGTCACGGTTATTCAAATGTCTACATTTGATTGTCATATAGACATTATACATGGTACAACAGGCAATGAAATTTATTTTACAATCTTCCAGCATTTAAAAGGTTAAAAACATGTTAACCTATACAAAATATGTGAAATGTACTGTATTTACACGAATATAAGCACCACGCTGAATTTTCAGGCACAAAATTAATATTCCAAAAAAAATGGACCTAACTTATGACTTGTATCACTTCAATGTTGTTTTACCTGAATCCTAGTTTGAAAAAATCCATCCGTCATTAATAAACTTCCCCTCCCACAATCCTCAGCGTCACTCCATTGGCTCCCATGAGCCTTTGCACGCCAGATGGTTTCATTTTAGAGGTATATATCAGTCATGTTTTCGCTCTTTGTGTTTTTTTTAACCGTTTTCTTTCTGCTCCGAAGCTTTTAGGCGCTAGCTGTTAGCCATTAGCGTGGATCTACCGGATGCAATATGATATGTCTGTTCAATTATTAATTATTGTATTTAGTGTAATGTTACTTCTTCCAGTGTTACTTTGTCTCTGTTAACTGTCTCGCCGTGCCTGATATTTCCTTATTTCGGTTATTGAGCTAAAAAAAAGCTTTTGTGCACGTCTCCAGAAGCATTATTCAAAGAAAAGAAAAGAGGACACAACGCACATCGCTGCATTTTCATTGATTTGTGATTGCTCCTGACTTGAAATATGGAAAAATGGGCTCTTATATTTACACGCATATTTGAAATCGCCATTTATAAGCACCCCCACGTTTTTGAGCGTCTAGAATTAATTTAAAACGCTAATTTAAAATGTGAAACTGCTCAATTTAGCTAAAAACACAGCCCTTTCAATCCTATTATTGTACATAAAAAATGGAAACGAGCCATTGTGATTATGCTTTTATCATGGACAACTTATTTCACCATTTGTGAGTGTGTGTGTGTGTAACTAACACAGTGTAACACCACAACTTAAAACTCAACCATTTACTCCAAAACACACTGTTAACGTATCCGTCTTTTTGACGTATTCCAGCCTAACGTCCCATTTTCTCGCTGCGTTCTCTCACCTTCATTCTCACCCTTATCCTCCCACATTCCCTTGATTCACTTCTCTCTCTCTCTCTCTCTCTCTCTCTTTCTTTCTCTACCCTCCCACTCAATCCGTCACTCCCTCGACCCACACTCATCACACCTCACCCTTCCAGCATGTCTTGGTTTCAGTTGTCATTGTCTTTTCGCTCTCACCTTCGCTCTCATGCCCGGGTGGCTGATAGAAAGACAGGCCGAGGGAGATGATGGCTGCAATCTCCAGGATGATGAGAGTGACATCCTGTAATGCCTCCCACACCAGCTGCAGGAAAGTCTTGGGCTTTTTCGGGGGTATGAAGTTTTGTCCGAATGTCTGTCTGCGCTTCTCCAAATCTGTCGGGTTGTCTGACAAACCTGTGGAAGAGAAGAGCGGGAAACTGTGTGAACATGGCTAAAAAGGATCTGAAAAAAAGTGTAATCCATTTATTAAACGACCAGAAAGCCTAATTGAAAAACATGGAGGACATTTAATATTTATTTAGTTATTTATAAGATGTTCTTATTTATTTATTTTTTATTTCAGACTCAAAGATGGTCCATAGTAGGAATCACATTATTAATTGTGTTACCAACGAATGTTTGATGTATGTCCCTTGTGTGCATTTTTAAATAATTAATTTGAATTTGTAACACAAAAGTATGAATCTATTCATGCATCAAAGTCACAAACACTCACTGTACAGCGTTACGTAACGGCGGATCAAATTCAAAAATCAGTACAGCATCCTCAAATTGTGAGCACATATTTAACTCAGTTGATTAAACAAAAATAAAAATAATGGACTAACCAGTTCAAAAAGCTAGAATTCCTGTTGTAATGAACGGTTTCAGCACGGCTTATTAGCACAATAGCATTCACACACTTTACCTGAGCAAAACGCTTGTGACATCACGGGACATGCCTTAAAATGATCTTATTGGCTGAGCAATCAATTAACAATTTTGGTCCCTTTCTGACATTGCTGACATTTCCATTTTTGTGGTGTTTTATGGTTATGCTTATTTATTTATAGTGTTTTTTTTATTTATAGTGTAATTTATGCATGACTGTTTACTTGTTTATTTTTCATATAGATGGGTTTATGTATATCTAATACACAATTTCCCGCTGTGGGACAAATAAAGGCTCTTTTTCATTCATTTCATATCATTCATTTCTAGCTGGTTTTGTTTTTGTTTAGGCAGGCTGTAGTTGGATTTTAATTTTTATTAGTAGTTTTTTTTTTTTTTTTT
>CM051495.1:32897743-32913718 GCA_028031935.1 Paedocypris micromegethes | reverse complement strand
GGGGGTGTTGTAAACTTGCAATTTATGGAAATTGGCGGTAAACGATGACGAGTCAATGATAATAAAACATTTGTTCATTTTTAGCTCCTGATCCAAATTATATAAAGAACTTGCCACTCCGGTCAAAGTCATTTTACACACCTTTATCAAACGTTTGACACCCTCAACAATCTATTTACTCTTTGTCATTATCATATCTATGCTTTAATCATTTTAACCATGAAATGAGTTCCAATGGCAGACCGCACGTTATATCACGTGCCATGAATAAACAAACATCTCAAATAAGTGTCAGTAAAATGTCAGAACGGATCGCCTTCTAAAGGGAGAGTAGCAAAGGCAGGACTCTGACTGTATGACGTACACTGAATTCCACGCGTGAATAATTCATCATTTTTGTCCTTATAAAACAAATGTTTAATTTTCTGTCACGGATATATTAAAGAAATCAGCAATCAACAACAAATCATTCTTCCAGCAACTATTACAAACTTCCAATGAAGGAGAAAGAGTGAATTCGGTCAAATCAAATTCCGTTTTTTTTTCTTCTACACTATCACTTCCAAAAAGCCTCCATAACACGAAACTACAGAATATTTTCCAACACAATCCGTCACATACAGAAATGAAACAGCAATTGTAATTTCAAATATGCAATTTGAACACAACCCATATTTTTCCGTTTAAATCGCTTTAGAAAGACAATAAACGCTGTACGTCCTTCTAACGTCTAAGGGATTGTGGGACATAACATAAAGAGACAACCAGATTATCAAAAAGAAATTAAGATTTATTTTGTCAGTTCCAGAGTGAAACTACGATGACATAAGAAATAGTGAGACACGTTGTATACGCGCAGTGCCCCCCCCCCTCTCACACACACACACACACACACACACACACACACACACACACACACACACACACACACACACACACCGACAACATGCCTCTTTCAGTCTTACTCTTACCCTCTTTTTCACTCTTTATAGATTTGTGCAGTTTCCATGGCAATGAAGACACCAAGCACACACATCGTGCCTCAACTTCCTGTCTTCGCGCACCTTTTTCGCCCAGCTACAGGTGACGTCACCGCCTCAGTGAAGCCGGCGCGAGCCTCACATGAGATTTTTGATTGGCCGTCGGTGCGCGCCGTTTTTGTGCGCGCGCGCGGCGAGTCTTTCAAAAAAAAGCCCCAGAGAAAATTCGCGGCGTTTGTTCTGTCAGAGGCAAAGTCAGGAGAAGAAGAGTCACCCGGAGTGAAGCTCGCCTCAGATGAATGCGGATGTATTGACGTCAGTGTGAGTGGCACGCATGAATAAAGACAAGACAAACCGACCAGAAAATGTCCTGAGTGGACAATGGAGGAATGTATGGAGCGGCGTGTAGAACAAAACTGAGTCAGAGCATCATCAAAGAGGCTGTTTGTGAGAAGACCTGAGGGTCAAACACTGATCGCAGTCACTCCGTAGTAAACACTGAAAGGCACAATTACATAAGTGCCCACATGAGAAGTGCAGTCGTGAATTAAAAACCGACGTGGAGGACGCCAAGGACAAAACATGAATGGCGCCACGCTCATGCTAGGTAATCTTTATTACTTTTCTCTCGGAACTTCTGTGAACTTTCCAAACCTGGGAGGGTTTGCGTCTTCGCCTGAGCCGTTCATTTCTTGCCAAGCACATTCAGGCTTCAAAACGCCTAATTCATGTTTGAAAATCACCCTCAATTTTCATAAAAGTCTCTTTATGGTGCACGTTGCTGGAAGCCGTGCGAGAGCTTGAACATCGTCCAATAACTGTACTTAGCGCACTGCGAATGAATCATCATTTTTAATCGAATCTGTTTAATATATAGGCGCAGAGGCTGTCTGTAAGAGCTGTAAATTAAACGGATTCAGATCAGATTACCAGTTCAGTAGAGCAGAAAATCAATGAATAGTGATGAAAATACGCCAGGTTGTTTTTTTTTTAATTATTCCACAGATCTCCCCAGAAGGAATTTTAGCGTATGTGCTGGTTTCCAGATTCCTTCTATATATGAAGCCACGTTTCTTTGGGTTCCCAGACGCGTTGAAACAACCTGTGACAAAGGACGTCCAAACGACCGCTCACTTGAACAGAAAGTTTGGGAGGACAATGACAGGATAGTTTGGAAACAACTAGCCCTTTAAGAAAAAACTGCTGAGTAGCCACGCTTGCATCCATTTGCTTTAAAGATTCCTGCTTTTCAAAACACCACACCTTCTTCTCCCCTTCTCACTCACTCACTCACTCACTCACTCTCCCCTTGGTGTGTCCTTGACAATGCGGCAAGCTGCAATAGAATTCCTTCTCTCTCTCTCTCTCTCTCTCTCTTTCTCTCTTTCCACACCAGCATTTGCTCTCCACTCTCCATGTCCTGCAGCAGCACTACAGGTATCTGAGGATGTTCAAGCTGATGGATTGATACATCCACGCCCTGCGCTGAAAATAGACTCGGTGGCGGCTCCAGATTGTTGGATCAGTGGTGGCTCTCCAGCAACTCTCACGCTGAAGCTCTTCGCTGGAGAAAAGAGAAAGACACTAATGGACTTGCATTTTCAGGGCCTCATCTTCACGGTGTCAGTCTCGTTCAGCATCACTTCCTCTTCCCCCCGCTGGTTTCCTCACCCGTTCTTTCTCTCTGCTTTGTCATGGCCACGTAACGGGATTAGTTTTGCTTGCACTTAAGGCAAACTCCACGTATAATGCGCAACTATTAGCATCAGGTTTTGCTATCGTCTGTCAGCAGAACGGCTTCTAATGACAGATGTTAGCTGTCTCTATACCTGAACGCAGTCTGAAAGCTTTCACGTCTTCTCAGACGTGGACGGGTAAAGGTTTCCAAGTCTTTCCTGTAGATACACAGATGCCGTTTTTCCCAGTTTGTTGAGCTACTTTCTCAGTACCTCAGTCAGTAGATCATGGGTTTGATTCCCAAGGAAAGCAGGAAGTTGTAGATTTGTAAAAAATCGTACAGACTTGTAAGTCGCTTTGGATAAAAGTGACGGATAAATGACTGAAAAGTAAAGTAAAGTTTAGGTTGATGATGCATGGATGACAGGTAAACTCTTCCACTTTGAGAAGTAAGAGCAACAGTTTGAAAACGGTTAAACCTGAAGGTCTTCTTGGATGAAATGCCAGAGAATTTCCTAAAACCTCCCCAAATCAGCCATTTTATTCCTTTCCAGAAAAAGCAAGACTTATTTCTTGACTCGTAGTAAGACGCAGCTCCTTTTAGCCAAGATCGGAGATTACTTGAACTCATTGATTTCATCCAACTTTCTGCCTTATGTCCTCTCAACAAATGCCAAATTTCCTCACATTTCTCAGGAGTTAAATAGAGCAATATCATACAAATGCCAAGAAAAGGTCCATTTGTCAATTTTCTAAGCCATTTCCATCCATTTCTGGGTCACGGGGAGCTGGAGCGAATCCCGGCATCTCTAGGTGGGAACACATTCCAGACAGATGACCAAACCATCACAAATCAGGACTTTTGCACAAAAAACTCACACATTCTTACATCTACTCACCTTAGGGTACATAGTTTAAATCTCAGAATCTCTATGCATGTTTTTGGACTTTGGAAAGAAACCAAAGGTCTGCTTCTTAATTTCGTGAATTATGTATAAACCATATTAAAGCAAATACAAGATAAATGGGGCGGTGCAAACATTTGTGTAAACATTGTAATTTACACTGTCACAATAAATGCATTCTTCTCCTCTAAAAGAAACCCAAACCTGGAAAAAACATGCAAACTTCATCTTGGCTCTGAAACAACTTCCTTTCTGCCGTGCTACATACAGCTCGAAAACGTAGAAGACTTTTTCTGCATCAGACGGAGGCTTATGCCCCAAAACCTCTCGATAAATCTCATGGAACGCTTTCGATTGACATGATTCGATTAGAGTTGATCTGTTTCTTCTCACTAGGCATTATTTTCTCCATCTAAACTGCCTTCGAGAGTCAACGTGATGTGGAAAACATTACGGCAACACATTCACTTCCAGTCAGAAGAGGACAGAGCGATAGGCCGAGAACCGTGATCACTTCAAGGAGCTTTCGAGACACTGAGTCTAGAGAGTAAGTCTCTTGAGCAGTGTTTACCCAGAAACCCTCTCTCTACACCCACCTCACCACCGACAGCGCCGTAGCCTAGCAACTCAACGCCACGCGTGCACCCGGAGTGGGAAGTTGTGGACGTCGAGTGATGTGGAAAAAAAGTGAGGGAGAAATGGAGAAAGAGAGTGAAAGATAAAATGGTACAAAAAGAGGAGTTGGGGAAAAAATCCACAAACAAATTCGGATAAGCGGAAGAAGATGGATGGATGGCTGATTTGATTTATGTAAAGAAAAAAAACATTTAAATCAAAATGAAAAAACGATTGAAATATACAAGTCAGAACCGATGAATGGAAGGATGGAAGAATTTTTCCAACGTGACCTAAAGATTGAACTTTTCTTGGGAATTGGACCTTGAAAACCTTGCCGTTGCTTGCACCTTAGTTACCAACTGAGTAAAATATTTTAACAGCAAATCAAAACATGAACACATCATCAGCAATAAAGAGAAAAAAATGGATTCTCACCCTCACTGGTGGAAGACTTGAGTCTCTGGCAAAGGCCGTCAACATCTCCATAGCTTTCTTGGACCTTCTGCAAGGCCTCTGCTCCTCTCAGCTCCATCAGGTTCCGAAGGTCCTCCAGCGCCACACCAAAGTCCCCAGCATGGTTGGCCTCGGCGCTTCCTCCACCACGCTTGGGATAGAACTCCACCGCGCTGTTCGCCGTCGTTGCCGTTGTGGACATCTTGAATCTCGGTGCGACTGGCCCACGGTCAAGCTTCTACAGTTGAATATTTGGGATTTCAAGGTGAAGTTCTAGGGAAGATTCTTGGCCGGTGTTCCCTTGTCTCACAATTTGACCTCCGCACCTCCACCTCCCCAGTCGTGGCTGGCGTTCTCCTAGCTCTCCATCGGAGGAGACGGTGTGTTTCCAGAGATCCTGTCCTCTCCACTTCACCCCCCCCTTTCCCCGGGGGTCAACAGAATACCGGATCCGGGCGCTTCCAATCCATCAGGATGCGCAGAACACCGATAAAGTGGGAGATGTTTTTCCGAGGCCGTTGACTTGTTAAGATTCACCGGGCGCAGGAAGTTGGGACTGGCGAGGAATCCTGCGGAGACGCACAGAGAGAATAACACATTAGATTCTTCAAAGTGCTTGTGTGGGCAGCAACACCAAGACCACGCTGGGCATTTCTTGCTGTCAAAAAGCCTCCCCAATTTCAGCGAAAGGTCAGATTCTTCCGTTAATCTAGATCAGTGTCCATCGTCAAGTCCACGGTTGTGTGCAACGCTGTGGCCCACGGTGAAGTCTGCAGTCTGAGCAGTTTGTCTGCTGGCACAGATGGCGATGCATATAGCATATACCGTACGTACAGTATTCCACTGGCCCATAGTTGCCATGGAAACCTACAGATGCCTCCGACTCTCACCGAGCTCCTTCGACTTCGCTATAGCCGTGCACACTCAGAAAAGACACATCAACACTGCACATTAACACTAAGATAACTCTGTCAGCGATTCCTCTTGGCCTGTCGCTATCATCTCTTGACTTCTTGCCTTTCTCGCCGCTTCTCTGTCTGGCCCGGTGCGCTGTAAAACCTCCTCACCTCCCTCACTGGGAGACTCACGTGGAAAAACCATTCTGGAAAGCCATATTTAAGAAAGAAAATGAATGAAACAAATACATGTAAAACATATTCATAACTATGAAACGCTTTCATTTTATTATTTTGTTTATATAATAAATAAATAAATAAAAAAGATTTTAAAAAACGTGTTTTAAAACATTTAAAACACACACACACACACACACACACACCACATGTACATTAATCTTCAGATTGAAAAAAAGAAAGAGACTTTCGAATTACGTAAAAGACAGAAAGAAGGATACACTTTTTAAAATTCCATTTAAATTATTTCGTGATTTAAATGGGAAATAAACAAAAGAATGCAGTGTATACATGAATGTTATTGCAATAAGAGTGCTACGCCACCCCTAATGTGTGTGTGTGTGTGTGTGTGTGTCCCGCTCTGTGATTGGTTGGCCAGTGTCCCGCCATCAGACCCAGAGTTGCTCCCGTGACCCAGAAATGGAGTAGGTGGTTAAAAATGGTGGATGTATGTATAAATACATATCCACCATGTATATATATTTTTCTATATTATATTTTTTGTAATAGACTCATTTGTCAGCATTTTCAGAAATGGTTGAAATCAATTGTGTGTGTGTGTGTGTGTGTAGGCAGACAGGGAGTCATATAGAGGGTGTCATCGTTCTCATGCTGACTCACTATCTCCGTCACCTTCACTACAGTCAGCCTCGCTCTGTGTTCTCTCAGGGTCTGAAATAGATCGTGCATCATATAGGTAAACACTTCCAGGAAAGTTTACACATTTTATCATACCACAACTTTAGTGTAGCAAATTGTATCCCAATATGGTGTGTCTAAACTAACACACCGGGAAAACTTTTCACACCTTGAACTTGGGAAATCACAAAAGAGTGTTGAAGCCCCATAGTGGGCGGGGCCCATATAGATTATGGTTAAATTTATAAACAAACAATAAGGAACAAAGTGGTACAGCGTGATGTCCAGATTTGAGCGAATGATAGCCTGTATATTAGATGGCGACGTGAGCTTGAGTGAGTTAGCCGTTAGCATAAAGCCAATTAGCTAACATTTAATCTGCTTAGGAAATCTAGCGTCCAAACGAATTAATATCCACGCCTCCATTTTCTGAATCTTTTTCCATTTCTGGGTCAAGTGGGACAGGAATTAATCCCGGCAACTCTGGGTCTGAAGGCGTGACCTGGATTGGTGGCCGACCAATCACAGAGCAGGACACACAGATATGTACACAATCACACTCTCAGTCAAACTTATGGGCAATTATTTAGACACTTATTTAATGGGTTAGGGCAATTATTTTGAAAATTTTATTTAATGTGAAGTAGTTTCCCATTAAAGCTCATGTCTGTCTGTCTCTATCTCTATATATCGATCGATCAATCGAAGTCTCTCTCAGTCAAACTTATTTTTCAGACACTGATTTTGAATTTAATTTAAAGTAGTTTCCCATTAAAGCTCATGGCGCCGCATCGCTTGATTGAGCCAGACGCCGTCACAGCCGCGCCATTAATCACGCCGTTATTGTCCACGCGTGCGATTGTAATGGCGCTTGTTCTCTCGCTGGAGAAACCGAGCATTTCCCCGTCCAAGACTGACTTGTGGATGTCAGCTGGAGTCTGATGTCATGTGATTAACGTGATCAGACTCTCGTTCCTCGTGGCATGTGCGGATAATGGGGACACTTCCTGGCCTCGCCCCCATTCTCTCAGCCAATCAGCATTCTGACCCGTGTGGTTGTGGTCTGAAGAGGTTTGCCCGGCCCGGACCACCCGACAGAGCTGAAGATAAAGGGGAGCGACGCAGCGCCAGCGTTACATAAATTGTTCAGAGACTTATGTAATGTGTGTAAGTAACCAACTGAGGAGAACTTATGCTGTCTCTCTCTCACACACACACACACACACACACACACACACACTTCCCCCCAAGCTAGAAAAACGTCTAAACCGTATTTAAGGAAAATTTTTGTGAACCATGACAGTCTATCTCATAATCACAACACTGAGTCTGTAGTTTAGACTGCATCTGTCTCTCTGTCTATCAGTCTGTGTATGTGTGTCTGTTTATCTATCTATCTATCTATCTATCTATCTATCTATCTATCTATCTATCTATCTATCTATCTATCTATCTATCTATCTATCTATCTATCCATCCATCCATCCATCTATCTATCTATCTATCTTTCTGTCTGTCTGTCTGTCCTCATCCATCCATCGATATCATCTATCTGTCTGTCTGCCCGTCTGTCTGTCATCATCTATCTATCCGTCCGTCCATCCGTCCGTCATCATCTATCTATCTGTCCGTCCGTCCGTCTGTCTGTCATCATCTATCTATCCGTCCGTCCATCCGTCCGTCATCATCTATCTATCCGTCCGTCTGTCTGTCATCATCTATCTATCCGTCCGTCCATCCGTCCGTCATCATCTATCTATCCGTCCGTCTGTCTGTCATCATCTATCTATCATCTATCTGTCTGTCTGTCTAGTCTGTCTCTCTGTCTGTCTGTGTGAATTTCTATTCTAACTGTCTATCTTTTGAATCTGTTTATGTATAAGTACGAACACACTATGTGATGTTAGAATTGTGCAGCATCATAAAGGTTAATGACGACTGATGTGTACATTTCTTGTCTTTTCCTGGTGCGCATGAATGTCTCCCACAGTGAAGCGTGGGGCTGAAGAGGCCGTATAGTTTAGTGTTCTTACACGAGCACATTTGTACCTCTGTCGTGCCCTTCGTTCTGACAGTGAGGGAACATTTAAAATCATAAGGTCTGCTGCACAAAATAAATGAAGAAATAAATAAACATCCCAAGCGTGCGAGGGCTGATGAGTCAGTGCAGCGCTCACAGAAACAGGCCACGGACACACAACTTTACCGTTATACAGGCAAACCATGTTTCCTCAAAACCTCCCAAATTCACAAAAAGGTCTGTTGTGACTAAATCAGAGTAAAAAAAAAAGCTTCTGAAGAAAAAGAAGCCTTCAGACATAAAACACGTCAAATACTTTTCTTAAAGAGACAGTGCACCCAAAAATCAAACTGATTTGACTCTCATGATTAGTATGGAGAGATGGAAATACTCGACTGATTTGGCGTTAAAAGCTCACGATATAGGAGCACGTCAAGCTTCTCAAGACGTTATATGATCTGAAAGGGCACGGGAGTGTGGAATAGACCGAATTTTCAGTTTCAGCGCGCCTTCACTTGAACAAATTACAACTGTCACAATAATTTAATGTGAGATGGGATTTTTTTTTTCGACGGCGGAATAAAATGTCCTTCTGTTCGGTTTCTAAAAATGGAACAAAGAACATTCAAATGGGGACAAAAAAAAGTCTAAAAAGAAAACGAATTATAAACCAGTAGAGCTCAACGATGCCTTGATGTGAGACGACAGCTATTTGTCTAACTATTCGTTAGAAGTTCGTTTGCTCATAAATCCTCAAAATATTTGGTAAAATAAATTCGTTCCCATGCAGAAAATCTAATGCAAACAAATTGTAATAAAATTTGAAAAAAAAAAAATCTAAAGATATAAATACGTATGAATCGTATTTCTAAGCTCTTTTCGAGAACATTTCGAGAGGCGGATACTCTCCGTCCACGAGAGAAGACGGAGTGAAGCTGTCCTGAAAGCGATTGCTAAAATTGAATAAAATTGGGAATAAAAGGAATCCATTATTATCTATTAACAAATTAATCAAATCTGTCACAAAATGTCAATCTGTACCAATCTGTATGGGCAAGTCAAGGTAAGACAAGAAATCTTTTCTGACTCGACTGGTTTCAAATGAAAGGAGCTGAAAAGCTGATTGGAGCTCGGCACAAGTTAATAATTAAATCAGCACAAACACACTTAGACAAAAAGCCTCTGGACACCATGAATCATTTGACACGACACTTACAGACTGTAAACACACGCAAAGTGAAGACGCGGCGGCTGGAACCATCAAGCACATTCCCAAACTTAAAGCCAAAGGTCGGGCGAGTGGTGGCGTATATGTAAAGGCCTGGTAGCATCTTCAAGCCTCGTGTGTCTAGCTCCGCCACTGAAGTGAGTCTGTAGGGAGTGACACATGATCCTGGCATTCCATTCCAAAAGACCAGAGTGTTGCTCAAACACTGCTATAATGCTGCGTGCGTGTGTGTGTGTGTGTGTGTGTGTGTGTGTGTGTGTGTGGCTAAACATGCATCTGGAGTCGTGAGTCTGACTGTGGAAGAGTGAACGTGCTCGATGGATGAACAGATGACAATAGAAAAGGAAGAGATGGATTGAAGCATGATTAGTTCTGGATTGACTGGGTGAATAAATTGAAGATTGACGAATGAATAGATTGATGGACGGATTGAAGGAACGATACCTGGATGGATGGGAGATTTGGATGGAGGAATTAATTGATTGATAGATGGTTGGATGGATGGATTGAGGGATAAATGGATGGTAGGATTGTTTGATCAATAGATGGAAGGATTGAGGGATGGATGGATATTTTGAAGATATGAATGGGCTGATGGTGAGATGAATGGATAGATAGATAAATAGATAGATGGATGGATTGAAGATTGTTAGAATATTTCAAAGATATTACTGGATGAACCGATGGACAGATGGATGGATAGATGGATGGATTGATTGAATGTTTGATTGATGGATAGATGGGTGGATGGATGGATGTTTGGAATGACTTGATAGTAAAGATGGTGTAAAGGATGAGCGGATGGATGAAATTGAAGTGAAATAACGTCCCACATCCAGTTTTTCCACCTCCAAAAGACCTTCTTCTTAAAATATCTTTTGGGTCAGAATCCCAAAGCTTGAAAATGTGGAAAACAAGAATTGAAAGTTCAAGGTGATAGAAAGTTTTTTTTTCCGTATTGATGTTGCAATCATGACCTTCAGGTTCATTAATATTTTTTTATTAATAATAATTTGATTTATCGGTAAAAACATTAATGTAACATTAAGGAAATAATAGAGCTGTTAATCCTTTGTTTTTGTGGTGTTATGAGAATACAAATCTTAAATGTTTAACGAGAGTGTAATAAACTATGAACGTATATAACATAAAAGTAGATGACAAAACTATAAATGTGCGTATGGGCATCAACTTTCCAAAGATGAGCGCCATATTAACAAAGCAAGACAATACATATTACGTGAGGCGTGTTTTAAAAAAAAAATGTAAATAAAAAATCAAAACAATTGTGAAGTCCAACAATAAACAGTATATTATTTATGTATACTATATTATTTATGCATAAAATAACTGTATATATGTTATTTTCCCATCATTTCTCATTGTTCTTGCGGAAAATTCACTTCATGCTGTGTGAGTGTGTGTGGTAAAATGTATCACAATAAATTTAACTTTTATTCAATAAAACTGCACTTTGATGGGAAGTATCCATGTATGTTTACAGGTTTTATTTTTTTTACAGTGTATGTATTATCATTGGGCGGTTATGCGTCACTGTATAACAATTCACTTAAGATTAATCTATAGGTATACAGTATATGTACAGTGTGTTGTTTCAATAACAATTAAACATTCCAAGTTTTCCCATATTACTTCCTCCAAAAAAAAAAAAACAGTAACTTTCCATTAGCACAGTAAAACTGCATTTTGCTGTGATCCATGTTTTTTGCATGTTTTGCTATACGCTTCTGCTCTTCTTGATCGTCTGTATATAGAAAAAACAATTGAATTATTATTATTAAAAATAATAATAATTATAAAAAAAAAAAAGCTCCAAGCCTGGGGGAGCCTGCATCGATTACTCTGGGAATCCTTCGCTGCTGCAACCATTAGTTTGTAGAAAACAAAAACCATTACAACACTTTATATCGATCCGTCTGAATGACACATGGCGAGTTTCCGTTCATAATCGACTCGCGCGCTACTGTACATGTCATCACACGATCGCATCTAGAGCCGTAAAATCTAAACGGCCAATCAGAGTCAAGGACGCGTTTCGCGCACAGAACGAGGAAAGTGACCGAAGCCGGAGCAGTGGGCAGCCTCGCGTGACGTGTCTGTGCTCAAGGACACGGCGCGGGACTCGAACCTGCGACCTTTCATCCCGCGCCAAAAGTCAAGGATAACCGCGCGCGCACCCACCTCGGACAGGTCAAGCTCCTCCAGCGCGTCGGAATGACCTTCAGAGGCGAGCGCTCCTCCAAACACGCCCGTGGGAAACTTTAAACCCACGCGTCACGTCACGGCCGCGCGCGCGCGAGGATGCTGCGCCGGAATCAGCGCAATGCCCCTCCGCAAGGTGACCAGTGCACACACACACACACACACACACACACACACACACACACACACTTCCGGCGGAGTGAAGAGCTAACAGAGGGATGCGGATGCGGACGATGGGAAGTCTCCGCAAACTGGTGTCATTGAGCTGGTTACCATGGCGAAGACACAGGTCGGGATGATGCTGGGAAGATGCGCTACTCACCAGGCCATGCTCCAAGGACACGCGGGTGGATGAGGGAATCCTACTCGGGGATAAGATCACCCGGTGGCTGTCATCACGTCCTCCCGGCGGATCCTGAGGCTGGAGGGATGCTGAGGAGGATGATGATGCTGAGGAGGATGAGGATGATGATGCTCCGGCTGACGGGACGCGGGAGGAGAGAACGGTCAGGAGTGCGCCGATGCGGTGTTGGGCTCTTCCGGCGTGTGAGGAGTGTGAGGAGACCGTGGACCGCAGCATCCGCGCGGATGGATGGAGAGGAGGCGGAGATGGAGAGGATCTCGCGCGTTTTCTCCCCACCCTCGAGCCCTCCCACTCCGCCACTGCTCGCTCACGTCAGCTCACACTGCGCGCCACACGAGCCGAGATCGAAGCCCCGAACGTGTGTGTGTGTGTGCGGGATCAACACGTGTCATGGTTAAAACATTGGCTTCTGGTCGGGATGGATGGAAACACACTTGTCCTTGATTGTAAAGATTATGTCACGGGCTTGAGGAGCAATTTATACATTATACAATAAAAAAAATGAATAATTTAACTATTAATTAAATGCTGCTAGAATGTGCAAAATGTTATTTATGCTTCATTCATTTCATGTCATATTTATTTTAATTTTTTTTGTTGATGTAAAATTGTTGTTAATACTTGCAAAAAGAGGGGGAAAGGCGGAGTCAGACCACTTGGCCAATAAATATTCTGATTCTGAATTATTTCAATGATTTTACACACTGGACGGAATATTGTAGCGCTGGAGGAAGGTGCCTCATCAAGAACTGACAAGGTGCAATTTTAATAGCAAAATAAAATTGTATTGTACAATTTTCAATATAAATAAGAAAACCATGTAAATTAATAATAATACATTATTATTATGTAAATTATTGTTCAAATGTAAAATCAATCTAAAGGATGAGTCATGTGAATAATTCGAACCACACTCGAAAAAGAAAATTTCAATGTCAGAATCAGAATTGTTTATTTGTCGTTACGGTATAGCCTGGGATTGATAATACCATCAATTAAAATAAGAAAATATAAACAAAGAAATAATAGAATAAAATAGAAGTATCAGGTACAGTATAAAAATTGTATGGGGGGCATTGCACATGAATATACTAAATAGAAAGTGTAGGTGAATATTGTATATGTTTTATGTAAATGTACATCTGTATTGCATATATTCTGAATATTACAATTGAACAATGTGTGTGTGGTTAGTGGATGTGTGACTGTGTGATTGTTAATTTTTGGATAAACGTTTTTCTTTTTTTGCCTGCCAAACGACAGTAAAGAAATATCTCAAAAAATGCAAATTCTCACTGTTTATCTTTTTTTTTTTGAAGAAAACAATTTAGGAAAAAAAAAATCCTCTTCACTTTATAAACGTTTAGGAAAAAAATACACACTTGCATTTATATCATAGTGGGGTCCCACCACAGAACCCCCTCTCCACACACACACACTCCTAACCTGGACCCTTAAACAACCCATCAACGTTGTGGGGACCATCCAAACGTCCCCACAAGGGCCCCACTTCAGTATAAAGCATACATACGTGAAGATTGATTAAGCTAAAGTATAAATTAGCTTCAAACAGTTAAGGCAGTGGCACTGGATAAAAACACAGACTGGTTTTGTGCTTCCTGCAGTCTTGGCTTGACGCTCAAGGCCGCACTGAAATATTTGTGAGGCACGTCCGGTGGAGAAAGTTTCAGACGAGGAGATGTATAATTCAGAGGCGAGGCTTTAGGAGACGTCTGCTCCTGAGGGATCAGCGCTGCATTAGCCATCCAACCACAGTCGCCAACTTCACGCCGAATCTCCGCGCTAAGAAGATCCGACTCCACTCGTCATGGCTGCTTGTGCTGGAGCTCGATACGCTCCCATGAATCAGATCAGTGGCGAAAACATCAAACGTAAATTTCTAAGGAAGGAACGAAAACGCTACACACTGATGTTTGTCTTTAAATTTTTTCACGCGCAATATTCACATTTTTCTTTGAAACTTCTTTGAAGTCTTTTGGACTTCTGTCACTAGTTTCACGAGGGGGCGGGTCTTACTCTGATTGGCTAGTAAGAATGTGATTGGCAGCTGCGTGACCAGGTGGGAGACGAGGTTCAGAGAGTACACCATGTCATCGCTTTTTTAATATTAGTTCACAATAAACTGTGATTAAATTGTTATTTTTGCATAATATTGCTAAATGATTACAATAAACTGTGATTGAACTTACTTTTGCACAATATTATTGAATAGATTATATTGTTGGCAGGTACTTCAGAATAATAGTAGACATTTTTTTCTTCACATCAAAATACTCTACTATACAACTGTATGTGCAGAGACCCCGATAGGCGCATTACAAACAAAATGTATGATTTTTGTTGATATTATTTTTATTAGTAGTAGAAGTAATGAAAATAATTATGAAATGTTCCGTTTGTTTTAAAAACGTATCATTTCGTGATAACTAGAATTTTACGCGAAACCCAACATATGTGCACTAAATAATCACAGTGCAGCTGCCAATCACATTCTCACCAGCCAATCAAGAGAGTAAGGCCCGCCCCCATGTGAAGCTAGTCCAAATGAACAAAACGAAAAATGTGAAACAAAAAAAAAAAAAGGTTTTGAATCTGTTGAGTCATAGATATGAGACAAAAGATCCAGTTGCTGTTCCGATTCCTGCCAATTAAAAGATGTATATATTTCAGATCAAATATCTGATTAAAACTTTCATTCATGACTTTGACACGTTAGTTCAATCTAAGCGCAAACATTTGTGCAATTGTTAAAAAAGTAAGCTTGTGATCCACAATCATAAAACGCGTAAATGTCTTTATTTGTATTTCAGATCAGTTAAAAATGGTTAAAAAAGATTAAAACAGTTAAAACAAAGTTTAGCATATAATAAAAAACACAAGCAAAACAGTCATTACTAAATAAAACACACACACGCTCAAGAAAAGTGAAGACATTTAGTGAAAAACAAAATATCAAGAATATAAATATTCAATTGTTGGCTGTCAGAAACCATAAAAGGCGTGAACCCTGCGATGGCTGCGTCCGGCTGTATTTCTAAATGTAGCTTTTCTAACAGAATCAGCAACTGGTTTGTTTTTGCAACACTGAAGGTCTCGGGTCCGAATCCCAAACTTGAATATCATAGTGCAAAGCTTCTGATACACGTAGAGCGTAAACGAGACACATTTCAGTAAGGCGTGTTAAATAAATGGAACAAATAGTATTTTAAGAGATAATAAAAGTAAGCACCCCCTTCTGGTTCAATTACGTTATTATTCTCCTAAAAATATTTTTTTTATTATTTAACAAACCTAACTTGTGACTCGTATCATTTGGATCATGTTTTATTTGATTAATAGATAAACAGTCGATAATAGTGGTCAGTTCATTTCCCAAGATCCTTTGCTCTCCAGTCAGACTCTGCACATGCTCAGAACTCTGTTTCAAGCGGTTTATCTGACGGCGTGTGAAGAGGAAGGATTATTATCCCCTGTGCAGTGACCCAGCGTTTTGATTGTGTCTGTTCCTGGGATTTGTTTTACTGCTTGTGTTCTTCACTTTCGACTCTTTCTGCAATGGCACATTGGACTCGTTTGTAGCCGTTGGTATCATTGAACTTTTCAGGGAATGTATGGAAATATAAAGCCACTACACGACATGATTATTGAACCACCATGTGTCGTATTAATCTTTTACACTTACCAGGCACCAGTATGGCAAAAAAAAAAAAAAAA
>CM051495.1:32861111-32895436 GCA_028031935.1 Paedocypris micromegethes | reverse complement strand
ATAAATGGATGGTAGGATTGTTTGATCAATAGATGGAAGGATTGAGGGATGGATGGATATTTTGAAGATATGAATGGGCTTGATGGTGAGATGAATGGATAGATAGATAAATAGATAGATGGATGGATTGAAGAGTGTTAGAATATTTCAAAGATATTACGATGATGACCGATGGACAGATGGATGGATAGATGGATGGATTGATTGAATGTTTGATTGATGATAGATGGGTGGATGGATGGATGTTTGGAATGACTTGATAGTAAAGATGGTGTAAAGGATGCGCGGATGGATGAAATTGAAGTGAAATAACGTCCCACATCCAGTTTTTCCCACCTCCAAAAGACCTTCTTCTTAAAATATCTTTTGGGTCAGAATCCCAAAGCTTGAAAATGTGGAAAACAAGAATTGAAAGTTCAAGGTGATAGAAAGTTTTGTTTCCGGATTGATGTTGCAATCATGACCTTCAGGTTCATTAATATTTTTTATTAATAATAATTTGATTTATCGGAAAAAACATTAATGTAACATTAAGGAAATAATAGAGCGTTAATCCGTGTTTTGTTTGGGTGTTATGAGAATACAAATCTTAAATGGTTAACGAGAGTGTAATAAACTATGAACGTATATAACATAAAAGTAGATGACAAAAATAAATATGTGCGGATGGGCATAACTTTCCAAAGATGAGCGCCATATTAACAAAGCAAGACAATACATATTACGCGGCGGGTTAAAAAAAAAATGTAAATAAAAAATCAAAACAATTGTGAAGTCCAACAATAAACAGTAGATTAGGTATGTATACTATATTATTTATGCATAAAATAAACTGTATATATGTTATTTTCCATCATTTCTCATTGTTCTTGCGGAAAATTCACTTCATGCGGGGTGAGTGTGGTGTGGTAAAATGTATCACAATAAATTAACTTTTATTCAAAAAAAAACTGCACCGATGGGGAGGTAGATCCATGTAGGTTTACAGGTTTATTTTTTTTTACAGTGTATGTATTATCATTGGGCGGTTATGCGTCACGGATAACAATTCACTTAAGATTAATCTATAGGTATACAGTATATGTACAGTGTGGTTTCAATAACAATTAAACATTCCAAGTGTTTCCCATAGACTTCCTCCAAAAAAAAAAAACAGTAACTTTCCATTAGCACAGTAAAACTGCATTTTGCTGTGATCCATGTTTTTGCATGTTTGCTATACGCTTCTGCCTTCTTGATCGGCTGTATATAGAAAAAAACAATGTGAATTATTATTATTAAAAAATAATAATAATTATAAAAAAAAAAAAGCTCCAAGCCTGGGGGAGCCTGCATCGATTATTACTCTGGGAATCTTCGTGCTTGCAACCATTAGTTTGTAGAAAACAAAAACCATTACAACACTTTATATCGATCCGTCTGAATGACACATGGCGAGTTTCCGTTCATAATCGACTCGCGCGCTACGTACATGTCATTCACACGATCGCATCTAGAGCCGTTAAAATCTAAACGGCCAATCAGAGTCAAGGACGCGTTCGCGCACAGGAACGAGGAAAGTGACCAGGAAAGTGACCGAAGCCGGAGGAGCAGTGGGCAGCCCGCGTGAGTGTCTGTGCTCAAGGACACGGCGCGGGACTCGAAACCTGCGACCTTTCATCCCGCGCCAAAAGTCAAGGATAACCGCGCGCGCACCCACCTCGGACAGGTCAAGCTCCTCCAGCGCGTCGGAATGACCTTCAGAGGCGAGCGCTCCCTCCAAACACGCCCGTGGGAAACTTTAAACCCACGCGTCACGTCACGGCCGCGCGCGCGCGAGGATGCTGCGCCGGGAATCAGCCGCAATGCCCCTCCGCAAGGTGACCAGTGCACACACACACACACACACACACAACACACACAACACACTTCCGGCGGAGTGAAGAGCTAACAGAGGGATGCGGATGCGGACGATGGGAAGTCTCCGCAAACTGGTGTCATTGAGCTGGTTACCATGGCGAAGACACAGGTCGGGATGATGGCTGGGAAGATGCGCTACTCACCAGGCCATGCTCAAGGACACGGGTGGATGAGGGAATCCTACTCGGGGATAAGATCACCCGGTGGCTGTCATCACGTCCTCCCGGCGGATCCTGAGGCTGGAGGGATGCTGAGGAGGATGATGATGCTGAGGAGGATGAGGATGATGATGCTCCGGCTGCTGACGGGACGCGGGAGGGAGGAGAGAAACGGTCAGGAGTGCGCCGATGCGGTGTTGGGCTCTTCCGGCGTGTGAGGAGTGTGAGGAGACCGTGGACCGCAGCATCCGCGCGGATGGATGGAGAGGAGGCGGAGATGGAGAGGATCTCGCGCGTTTTCTCCCCACCCTCGAGCCCTCCCACCCGCCACTGCTCGCTCACGTCAGCTCACACTGCGCGCCACACGAGCCGAGATCGAAGCCCGAACGTGTGTGTGTGTGTGTGCGCGGGATCAACACGTGTCATGGGTTAAAAACATTGGCTTCTGGTCGGGATGGATGGAAACACACTTGTCCTTGATTGTAAAGATTATGTCACGGGCTTGAGGAGCAATTTATACATTATACAATAAAAAAAATGAATAATTTAACTATTAATAAATGCTGCTAGAATGTGCAAAATGTTATTTATGCTTCATTCATTTCATGTCATATTTATTTTAATTTTTTTTGTTGATGTAAAAATTGTTGTTAATACTTGCAAAAAGAGGGGGAAAGGCGGAGTCAGACCACTTGGCCAATAAATATTCTGATTCTGAATTATTTCAATGATTTTACACACTGGACGGAATATTGTAGCGCTGGAGGAAGGTGTGCCTCATCAAGAACTGACAAGGTGCAATTTTAATAGCAAAATAAAATTGTATTGTACAATTTTCAATATAAATAAGAAAACCATGTAAATTAATAATAATACATTATTATTATGTAAATTTTGTTCAAATGTAAAATCAATCTAAAGGATGAGTCATGTGAATAATTCGAACCACACTCGAAAAAAGAAAATTTCAATGTCAGAAATCAGAATGTTTATTTGTCGTTACGGTATAGCCTGGGATTGATAATACCATCAATTAAAATAAGAAAATATAAACAAAGAAATAATAGAAATAAAATAGAAGTATCAGGTACAGTATATAAAAATTGTATGGGGGGCATTGACATGAATATACTAAATAGAAAGTGTAGGTGAATATTGTATATGTTTTATGTAAATGTACATCTGTATTGCATATATTCTGAATATTACAATTGAACAATGTGTGTGTGGTTAGTGGATGTGTGACTGTGTGATTGTTAATTTTTGGATAAACGTTTTTTTTTTTTGCCTGCCAAACGACAGTAAAGAAATATCTCAAAAAATGCAAAATTCTCACTGTTTATCTTTTTTTTTTTGAAGAAAACAATTTAGGAAAAAAAAAAAATCCTCTTCACTTTATAAACGTTTAGGAAAAAAATACACACTTGCATTTATTAATAGTGGGGGCCCACCACAGAACCCCCTCTCCACCCACACACACACTCCTAACCTGGACCCTTAAACAACCCCATCAACGTTGTGGGACCATCCAAACGTCCCACAAGGGCCCCACTTCAGTATAAAGCATACATACGTGAAGATTGATTAAGCTAAAGTATAAATTAGCTTCAAACAGTTAAAGGCAGTGGCACTGGATAAAAAACACAGACTGGTTTTGTGCTTCCTGCAGTCTTGGCTTGACGCTCAAGGCCGCACTGAAATATTTGTGAGGCACGTCCGGTGGAGAAAGTTTTCAGACGAGGAGATGTATAATTCAGAGGCGAGGCTTTAGGAGACGTCTGCTCCTGAGGGATCAGCGCTGCATTAGCCATCCAACACAGTCGCCAACTTCACGCCGAATCTCCGCGCTAAGAAGATCCGACTCCACTCGTCATGGCTGCTTGTGCTGGAGCTCGATACGCTCCATGAATCAGATCAGTGGCGAAAACATCAAACTAAATTTCTAAGGAAGGAACGAAAACGCTACACACTGATGTTGTCTTTAAATTTTTCACGCGCAATATTCACATTTTTCTTTGAAACTTCTTTGAAGTCTTTTGGACTTCTGTCACTAGTTTCACGAGGGGGGGCGGGTCTTACTGATTGGCTAGTAAGAATGTGATTGGCAGCTGCGTGACCAGGTGGGAGACGAGGTTCAGAGAGTACACCATGTCATCGCTTTTTTATATTAGTTCACAATAAACTGTGATTAAATTGTTATTTTTGCATAATATAGCTAAATGATTACAATAAACTGTGATTGAACTTACTTTTGCACAATATTATTGAATAGATTATATTGTTGGCAGGTACTTCAGAATAATAGTAGACATTTTTTTCTTCACATCAAAATACTCTACTATACAACTGTATGTGCAGAGACCCCGATAGGCGCATTACAAACAAAATGTATGATTTTTGTTGATATTATTTTTATTAGTAGTAGAAGTAATGAAAAATAATATGAAATGTTCCGTTGTTTTTTAAAAACGTATCATTTCGTGATAACTAGAATTTTACGCGAAACCCAACATATGTGCACTAAATAATCACAGTGCAGCTGCCAATCACATTCTCACCAGCCAATCAAGAGAGTAAGGCCCGCCCCCATGTGAAGCTAGTCCAAATGAACAAAACGAAAAATGTGAAACAAAAAAAAAAAAAGGTTTTGAATCTGTTGAGTCATAGATATGAGACAAAAGATCCAGTTGCTGTTCCGATTCCTGCCAATTAAAAGATGTATATATTTCAGATCAAATATCTGATTAAAACTTCATTCATGACTTTGACACGTTTAGTTCAATCTAAGCGCAAACATTTGTGCAATTGTTTAAAAAAGTAAGCTTGTGATCCACAATCATAAAACGCGGTAAATGTCTTTATTTGTATTTCAGATCATTTAAAAAATGGTTAAAAAAGATTAAAACAGTTAAAACAAAGTTTAGCATATAATAAAAAAACACAAGCAAAACAGTCATTACTAAATAAAACACACACCCACGCTCAAGAAAAGTGAAGACATTTAGTGAAAAAAACAAATATCAAGAATATAAATATTCAATTGTTGGCTGTCAGAAACCATAAAAGGCGTGAACCCTGCGATGGCTGCGTCCGGCTGTATTTCTAAATGTAGCTTTTCTAACAGAATCAGCAACTGGTTTGTTTTTGCAACACTGAAGGTCTCGGGTCCGAATCCAAACTTGAATATCATAGTGCAAAGCTTCTGATACACACGTAGAGCGTAAACGAGACACATTTCAGTAAGGCGTTGTTAAATAAATGGAACAAATAGTATTTTAAGAGATAATAAAAGTAAGCACCCCCTTCTGGTTCAATTACGTTATTATTCTCCTAAAAATATTTTTTTTATTATTTAACAAACCTAACTTGTGACTCGTATCATTTGGATCATGTTTTATTTGATTAATAGATAAACAGTCGATAATAGTGGTCAGTTCATTTCCCAAGATCCTTTGCTCTCCAGTCAGACTCTGCACATGCTCAGAACTCTGTTTCAAGCGGTTTATCTGACGGCGTGTGAAGAGGAAGGATTATTATCCCTGTGCAGTGACCCAGCGTTTTGATTGTGTCTGTTCCTGGGATTTGTTTTACTGCTTGTGTTCTTCACTTTCGACTCTTTCTGCAATGGCACATTGGACTCGTTTGTAGCCGTTGGTATCATTGAACTTTTCAGGGAATGTATGGAAATATAAAGCCACTACACGACATGATTTATTGAACCACCATGTGTCGTATTAATCTTTTACACTTACCAGGCACCAGTTATGGCAAAAAAAAAAAAAAAAAAACAGAACAAAAAGTGGAGAGAAACCCTGAATAAATAACCCTGGGACGACAATACCAAGGTCGACAGGTTCGAATCCCAACCACTAAATGCCGAAACACGTGTACATGAATTAGGTAGGATCAGGAACAAACAGAATCCAACAGAAAACAGAAAGAGATGCATTACAAAAAAAAAAAGACACTCGCTTCCATTTCACACGGCCCGGGATTCCGGAAGGTTCCGGAGACGCTCAGAGAGACGTGAGGAGCGGTGAAGAGTGAAGAGTCTATTCCAGCGTGAGGAGCAGGCGGATGTTTTTATTGATGGAGGGAATCCGGCTGCACATGTTCCCTCTCCATAATTCATGGCGCCCGGCATTACAGAGACGCTCGTGTGAAATACAACCTGAAATGTTTGGATATTATTCTGGATAAATCCTCCCGGTAATGATGCTTAACAGCAAAGAGCAACAATCCTGAAAGAAAATCTCATCGGCGAGTGGCGGGTTTTTTAATAGTTAAAAGGTTAAAAAGGTAAAAAAAAAAAATTGAAGGGTTTCTGTTTAATTGCGCCAACTTTGCATGAAAACAAAATTAACAGAAATGTAAACAAAAACCGACGTGCGTCTGTCCAATTGCCGCTAACTGCATGAAAAAAGACAAAAAAAAATGTAATAAAAATGTTTGTTTTAATTTGCCGCAATTTTTGCGCAAAAATAAACTGAAAAATGAAAAAAAATTGACGTGCATTTGTTTAATTGTCGCTAACTTTGCTTCACAAAAAGATCCAAAGAAAAAATGTTGTAAAAACCGACGTCCGTCTGTTTAATTTGCCGCTAACTTTGCACAAAAAAAAATCTAACGTTTAAGTTCCAGTGCTAACTTGATTTTAAAAAACAAATCTAATCCACGTGCAGTTAAAGGCAATTAAATAGTAATAAATTGCCGCCAAATTATGAAAGAAAAAAAAAGAATTAAAAAAAAAAAAAAAAAATTCAACAATTGAGTTCTGAGTTAGCAGCTAATACTGTTTAACTAAAAAAATTGAACAGGTTGATAGCAACAATTAAACCAAGTTAGCAACAAATTGCCGAGTTGGCGTCGATCAAACCGACGTTTCGTAAGAGCAATAAAAAAAACCAGACATGTCTAGAAAACAACAGCTTATTAGCGCTAACCGAGCTGGTAAACAGGCGGTAAACAACTAAACCCAGTAGCTTAATTACCGCAATCATTCGCCGCTCTGACTGCGTGACAGGTGCGTTATAATACAATCTCATATTTGTGTGTTTCAAAGGCTCCGTCCACAATAGCGGTTGCCATAGTAACTTATTAAGAGCCACTCCGGAGCGCTGCCCGACCAAACCAGAACCAGAACCAGAACCAGAATAAAAACACCTCCTGGATCTCATCGGCGAGTGGGCTTCGGGGTTTTTATAGT
The DNA here is from genome assembly GCA_028031935.1 of Paedocypris micromegethes. Lineage (NCBI taxonomy): Eukaryota > Metazoa > Chordata > Actinopteri > Cypriniformes > Paedocypris > Paedocypris micromegethes. Next base: position 32,888,173 of record CM051495.1, on the reverse strand, counting down.
TAAAAGGTAAAAAAAAAAAAAAAGAAAATCGACGAGCATCTGTTTAATTGCGCTAACTTTGCACGGAAAAAAAAAAAATCACAGGACATTAAATAAAAAACGACGGGCATCTGTGCAATTTGCCGTTAACTTCGCACAAAAAAAAAAATCAATCATAAATTTTAAAGACAAATCCACGTGCCTGTGGTTTAATTGCGCTAACTTTGCACGTAAAAAAAATCAACCAGAAATATGAAATAAAAAACGACGTGCATCTGTATAATTTTTCGCAAAAAAAGGCAAATATGACAAAACCAAATTGAATAAAAGACGCTATAAAAAAAATAAATGCAAAGTGTCAAAACACCAAAGAATCGTGATTCAAGCAAAATCGTTGTTCATCCGACGAGAAAGAGCAAACGCGACCAGCTTGACAAAAAAACACATGTTTTTTATTGTGCAAAATAAAAGTCCCTGACTGGTGATTCCTGTTGATTGGAGCGCGTTACCTCACGTGGGCGTGGTCTTCCTGGCGCAGGCGCACTTGGCCTCCAGGTCGTACAGACGCAGGGGATGGCGGCACGATGGCGTCGATCTCAGGGGGCTGATGGCGGTGCCAAAACACCTGGAGGAAGAAGAAAAACAAACCCGCAGATCGCTCCAGCCAAGCAGCGGGGCGAGATAAAGGGGGGGGGGGAAAAACGGGAGAGCAAGGGAGCGAAAATAGGATCACATAACAACATGGAAACAGGGGAAAGAACGCGGCGATGGACGAGAACCAGGTACACAATTTGGGGAGTACACACACAACACAACAACGGGATAATTTCAGCGAATGGCGCACACCCACACAACACACACACACACACACACCACACACACAACAACACAGGTGCGCACACACACACACTCTCCTCGGCACCACACACTTGCACACACATCACACACACACCACACACGCACGTTCACTACAACACACCCACCAGCACACACACACCACACCACACCACACACCTCCACCACTACACACACACTCCCTCCCTCTCTCACACACACACACACCACACACCACACACACACACACACACACACACACACACCCATTTTCTCTTTCCACACACAACCTTACACACCCCCTCCTCTCTCTCTCCACACACACACACCACACACACACACACACACACACCAGCGCGGTTTTCCTCTCACACCACGTCCATCCGCTGCTCACACACCACAACCACACACTGCCGCCCCACCCGCGCTGCACACACCACACAAACCAAAACACACACACACCACCCACCCTACACACACACACACACACACACTCCATCTCGGTTCTCTCGTCACACACGCCACCTCGCTCTCGTCAACACACACACATCACGCCCACCCCGCCCGTCCCGGCGCGCACACACCCACACACACACACCACCACTGTCACACTCACACAACACACACACACACACACACACACACATTGTCTCTGGACACACACACACACCACTCCCCCATCCCTCTGCTCCTCTCTCTCACGCACACACACACTCCACCTCTCTCTCTCTCTGTCTCTCTCTCACCTCACACACAACACACACACTCCATCTCGGTTTCTCTCTCAACTCACCACTCTCACCCTCTCTCTGGTCCTCTCTCTCTCTCTCTCTCCACACTCACTCCATCTCGGTTTCTCTCTCACACCACACACTGTCTCTCTCTCTCTCTCTCTCTCTCTCTTCTCTCTCACACACACACACACACACACACACACACACACTGTCTCTCTCTCTCTCTCTCACACACACACTCCCTCCCTCTCTCTCTCTCACTCACACAGACTCCACCTTTCTCTCTCATGCACACACTCCATCTCTCTTTCTCTCACACACACTCCCTCACTCTTTCTGTCTCTCACACACTCTCTCTTTCTCTCACCTCCCCCCCACCCACTCTCACTCTAAAAAGCTCAACCAATCAAACGATCCCGGCTCCCATCACGTGATTGGCCAATGACAGAAAGTGTGTGTTAAGAGAGAGCGACCCCAGCGTGACCCCAATCTCACGTCATTTTTACCTGCAGCGCCAATTCCGACACAATATCATCCGCCAAGATAAAACAAGAGCAACGTTTTAACACAACAAATGCTCCTGATGAGTTACTGTGGCCCGTCACAAGAACACACACACACACACGTGTGTGTCACCAAGGGAACACTACTTGAGTGGAAGACGATGCGGTTCCTCTCGCACCAGACGGCAGCCATTAGTCGCTGCCATCGCCATGGGAACCACATCCAGCCAATCACCTGCCACCACTCCAGGTCCCCCGCGGGCAGCGCCACGCCGTAGGTCTGCAGGGCGATGTGGAGGCACGCCAGGGCCACGTGCTGAGGCTTGTGGGAGACGCAGACGGCGCCGTGGTAACTGTCTGTCAGGATGGCGAGGGCCGTCTCCGTGATGGGCGTCCGGCACCAGGCGTGGCGGTTCATCAGACCCTTGACCGAGAGCAGGTAGTGCAGCAGGTACTAGGAACACACACACGGTAGCAAGCGCTTCACTTTCACAATCACCTCATAGAAGCGTGTAGAAAGGCTGCCTAGTTTAGTGCTCGGAACCCAATCACACCTGCACCTCAGAAAAATGTCAGAATCTTTCATTATGGTACGTCATGTTTTCCTGATTGCTGTGTTTTCTCTGTGTTTCACTCCTCTCCTGAGCGCAGAGTGTCGTACGAGCGGAATCTCTCTCTGATGCCTCCTGGAGCTCTGTAGACCTGACGACGCTGTTTACCTGGAGAAGTGAAGCCGCCTCGTTCTCCACTAGGGCTGCAACGATTAATCGACATTATCGACAATGTCGACAATAAAAATGTGTCGCCAAATATTTTTGTTGTCGATAAATCGTTGGTGTCATGTGACCTGATGAAAGTGCCTGCAATATCGCGATATGACCGCTACGGCGCAGTGGCGCTAGGTGTAATGCAGCGCTCCCGGTGTTACGGCTCAGCGGCAGAAGAAAACACAGCGCGAATAATGACGGAGTGCAAACGAATCCGAATTAATAAGGTGTTGGAAAGATTTACAACTCAACACCAAAAATGCTCGTCGTGCAATACATGCGCGGCGGAACTCGCCTTTCACGGGAGAATAACGCGCATGTTGGGAGCGTTCCGAGACTGACGCGCCACTCGTCCTTTACAACACACACTCCTCCCGCGTTTGAGAATTAAATTAAATTGAGTTTTGTATCAATACGGGAAGGATTTGTCGCGTGGATTTATCGGTCTGAGTAGTGAAGTATACTGTATAGTGTATCTTTAAGCAGAGTTTGCAAACCGCTGGCAGAGAGAGTAATAATAAGTTTAACCAGGTTAAACTCTGTGCTTTTAATGTTTCAGAGCTTAAACTCAAGCGGCTGCAAAACTATTTTATAACTTGATGTTTTCTACTTATAATAACGAACAGTCTCTGATAATAAAAACACTGTACAGTATATTTGTTTAATGTTATCCAAGTAAAACTATTTCAACAACTGAAATCACAGGCTCAAATAATTCACAAAACAAACTGGTCTGGTTTTCACACCAAGGGAAAGTGGATCACATTATAATGTAATACTATGACTTGCGTGTGAAGTCATACACATAAACACAAATTTATTACATTGTATTTATTTATTAACACTTTATGAAACAATACATTTAATATTTTAATAAACAGCACCATTGCCATGTGTGCAGAATACAACCTAATTATTTAAAGTGCAACTTTCTATATTTTTACATTAGAAATAGGCTGTAGAAACTTTACTAGCTAATGTTTGTAGCTCTTCTATGTATGTTTCCATGTTCACGTGGAACTTTATTGTCTGCAATGCAGCTAATCATTTATTTTTTTACTTTTAAATTGGAACAAAAAGTGTAAAACAATGCTTAGAGGGCATCTGTGTGTAATTTGAGTTGGACAGAATCAGAAAACTCAGAGAAAGTGACCCGTTTAGTTGATTCAAGGTATATTAAAACAAAAAATTCAATTATTTCTAAAGCAGAAGTGAATTGCTTAATTAAAAATGTGGTAAAACTCGTTGTTTTATCTTTGCTGAAATAGCTGAATAATCGTTCAAAACCTACTGATTAATCATTGGAATAATCGATGACTAATCGAATAATCGTTCTAATAATCGATAGATTAATCGATTATCAAAATAATCGTTTGTTGCAGCCCTATTCTCCACTGAGGAGGGAAACACCTTCCAGAACCATCATTATAATGGCGTGGAACGAGCAACGCACTGATGGTGTAGTGTTAGAATGCCGGAGGAGACTGGCACCAGTGAGCGGGTTCTCCTCAGGGTTTGTTCCTCAGTAGAGAGGTTTATTACCTGGACACTGCTGCATATGTGCTGCTCACTGCTCAAAAGCAACAATTCTCTTACATTTTCACACGTGCGCTTTGAGACAGTTAAAACTGTGAAAAGCACCTTACAAATACTCAGAACTTGAACTTAATGAAGATGAGCGACAAAGATTTTTAATTTAGTTTTAGTCATGGTCTTTTGAGTTTGAGTTTTGTTTTAGTACCAAATTAGTCGTCTTAGTTTTTTTTTACTTTTAGTCTAATTTTAGTCGACTAAATACCACAACATTTCACTCGACTTACAGTATAGATTTAGTCAACGAAAATATAGGTGCTACATATTATAAATGTTATTATAAATGTCTAAGAAATCTGAATATGTCTTTTTAAGCTCGCGCTGAATGTAAAATGAATCCATATTTCTGAACTCTTTTTTCCAGTCGGGATGAGACATTTTTGAAGATGCTGGAGCTCTGAAAATACTTACTTTTTAAAATGGGCTTTAACGAGCACATCGAGTATAAAAATGAAACGTCACTTTTTTTTTTTTTACATGATTTAGTGTTGGAGATACTACATATGTCACTACTAAATATTTACTTATTTTCATTGATCTTTCGTGTTCTAACAAAAGGGACACAACTTACCTAAACATCGTGGTCATAATTTTCCATAAATAATAAAATTAAATTCTTCTTTTGCAAAGACCGGCGTTTCGCACTGCAGCCGACAGAACATCCATCCTATTCTCCGTCATGTTCACTATAATTGTAAAATGCGCTTCAACGTTCAGACACCACTAGAGGGCGCTATAAGACCGATCAGTTTTGACACGCAGTGACCTGACGAGGACACTAGGACCCAGGAGGCTATCAAAGCTTTTCTCATCTCTCTCACTCTATTTTCCCCTCTCTCTCTCTCTCTCTCTAATGGATCAGTACCTTATGAGGGTGATCGAAGGAAACACGGAATCCAAGATGGCGAAGGAGGAGGAGCTCACACTGCACGATACTCTCCTTGTACTCCCAGAACTTCCCCTCCAGTTCCATCGGCTCACTCTTAGGGTGTAAATGCCTGCACACACACACACACACACACACACACACACACACACACACACACACAATAATAACGACATCAGATCTGGACATCAGAACCTGACATGCCATTGGAGAATCTTATGATGACTCATAGATCACTAGATTTCAAAACAACGCACTACTATAAACGAACCCTGGAGTGAACGAATTTTACGAGGTGATTTTGAATTTTTTCTCGCAGGGTATCTTCGCTCATCTCGCTTCATTTCTACATAGAAGAGTTCTTGCCGATGCGTGACGGGCTCAATCTGATCTGATTTTGTAATACTATGATAAGCACATATCTGAAAAAAGTGAGAACACTCCAATTACTGAACAAAATAATTATATTTATAAGTGATTAAATAAGGATTTAATTTAGGGACAGCTAATTTAAAGACAACTGTGTGTGTGTGTGTGTGTGTGTATGCTTCCTTTTAACGAAACTGCTGTCGGCACAAATTAATTTCGTTAAGAGCGGTACGACTGTCTTATTTGAGAGTGCTGCCATATTTTCAGGTCAATAAATTGAACGAATGACTCGCATTGAATTGTTCACTTTACACTTGGAGAGTTAAAACAGTTCCGGGTCGGTGAAGAGAACCTCCCATCACTAGGGTGGACAAGCATCACCATCACGTGTCAGGAGATGTTCCGCCAAAATCAAATACAAATGACAAAGGAAACAAATGCACTTATGTGTAAATAAATACAACGCATCTATATTGAGGAGCGCTGGGTATTCCTTTTTCTTTTCCGAAACTCGTAGTCAAATGAGGGGGCGTGTTTTCGCTCTTCAGTCCAAAGCAATCGAATCACCCGGGATGATGCAGATAAACTTGGTTTTTCACCAAACAAACGGGTGGAGTCGGTAATTAACCTGAGGTTTGGCTTGCAAACTGCCTTTACAACAACAACAACAACAACAACAACAACAAGACTTTTCTCTAAATATGCGTCTCTATTTCCTTCATGGTTTCTATTTGATCCTCCATCGTTCCGGTACCTGTGACAGACGTTGATGATGTCCCTGGTCCGGAGATGCTGCTCTTCTACTTTCCCCGCCAGGTAAATAGCAGACATGGCTACTAGATAGGGCTCGTAGAGCTGCAGACTAGCCGACTGGAAGAACTGGTGATACAGGACACAGGCGGTGGCCATAGGCACCGGCTTCATGCCCAGCTTCACCCCTGTGAGCAAGAACGAGCAGCTCTCGTTGAGTCAATCCTGGTATAAATGACAATAATAGCACATGACCGAGCGTCAGACCGTTCTCGATGATGAAGCGACAGACTCTGAAGTGTGTTTTGGTCTCATCCGCGCCACTTCCGCTTCTCCTCGCAGCATCAGCAGCCGCCGCGGAGGTGGACGCCTGGCCGCTCATCTCACGCACTTACACGGGTTTCCTCGTGGGAAATGTGAGGCTTGTGTTAATTGTTGCACATTCTCTGTCACGTCTCGCGTGTTTTATTACACGACACGGCTGTGGACCGCCTGCTCCCCGCGCTTGCTCGTCTGCGTGGCTGATTGGCTAACAGTGTCTGAGTGGGGCGGGGCTCCCCCTCCTGGCGTGGATACGTATTACACCACGGACGTTTCTTGCTTCGTATGATTAAACAGTCAGATTTTGAGAATTAGGTGAATGTACGTTGAGCAGATGATTCTCTTAAACGTCTTTTGTGCGTTTTATTTGTGCGTTTGTTCGGCGTAATCAGTGACTCGCGATCGTTCTTCTGCAGGACTTTGATTAAACGACACAGCGCCTGACGGCGACAGCGCGCCCCCTGCGTGCGCGGATGTGCATTACATCACGATTGTCGTCACTTTACTCTGTATTTTTTCAAGGATTTGATGGTTATTTAAATTACTTTTGTGACGTTAACACACTTTATCAGTGACAGTTCGTGTGTTTGTGCGCTAGCTTGACACTATCACTTGCGATTGTTCTTCCCCCGGACTTTGAACGGATAACACGGTGACTAAACAAGGCAGAGCGCCCCCCTGTGAGGATGTGTACGCATTACACCACGGAATAAACGAATTTCGTTACATTTATTCTTTATTTTGCATTTTTAAGCTTACGTCAATCATTAAAATGAGTTTGATAGTTACAAACAGCCGCTTTTTGTAGAACCGAACGTTAATTAGCAAATCGAATCGCCTGGATATAAGCGTAACGGTTCCTTTGTTGCTTGGATACAACCAAAACATCCGAGTCAGACGAGAATGGCGACGAATTTCTCTGCGAATCAGGTGAGTAAATGAATATCAGCCTGCTATGATTGCCCCCCTGTTTATGCTTATTTGAACGTTTTATGTGAAACGTCACATTCACAACATGATTTCTTTCAGTATGACGGCGCCTTCAAGTCGCATAAACTGCAGAACTGGACCGTCCCCAAAGCTTTTAAAGAGGTCAGACACTTTACAATGAAGGACTCAAGTGTCAGAAAAAATGCACATGCATGAAGTGGAACTGTAAAGCGTGACTGAAAATTCTCCACAGCAAAAATGTGATGTTTTTTTCACTGATTTCATTGAATTGATGAATGTTATTTTGATGTTGAAGAGACCAAAGGCCGCCGAGGGTCCCACCACCTTCATAGCTACAGACCGCGGACACCTTCTACCGAGCGCCAAAACCAGGGTCTGTTTGCTTTAAGATATGTGCATTCGTTTCAGAGGTGTAAAGAGTAGCGGACAGCCTTACTTGAGTAAAAGTACAGATACCTAGTATTACAAGCTACAAGTCACCAATTTCAAAAAGACTCGAGTCAAAGTAGCGTTTTAAAAGAACTTATTATTACGTATCAAGAAGTATTTTATTCATACTCACTATATGCAAAAAAAAAAGAAATGTGAAAACAAACTCTTTTGTTTTCTAATACAGAATCGGAATTTAACCTCAATGTTTTAAAAATGGTAGAACAAAGTAGATAAAAAGAACAAGTGATTGTCTCAATCACTTAGATGTGCAAAGAAAAAAAGTAGATATAAAATAAAATTCAGATTAGTAAATTATATATTTAAAAAAATAAAGTTGCGACTCGTTTATTCATGTTACAACGTTCTATTTTCGACAAAAGAAAATATTTCATTCAAATAAGGCTACGGATGAACGTGTCACTAGTTAAACACCTGCTATACGTACATTTACGCCCCTAATTCACATTCACGTGGTTTCTAATTCTCCAATAGCGTCCAGTACCTTCAGCAGCCTAAAGATGGCGATATCGCCTCGTCCACCCTAGAAATGAACCGCGGTATGAATCGATTCCGGTTTGGAATCAAAATGTTACGAGTAACGATAAGTGTCCATTCAAATGTAGTGGAGTGAAAAGTACAGTTACTCAATCACAAATGCAGTGGAGTAGAGAGTAAAAGTTGCTTCTATTTTTGATACTCAGTACAAGTATGAAGTAGCAAAAAACTTGCTTAAGTAAAGAGTACATTTACTCAAGTACCTAACACCTCTGATTATTTTAAAAGCTCACCGTATATATATATTTTTCCGTACGTTAGCCTGGAAGTGCGAGGCCGTCATTCCGAGGCACATGGGATTTGCAGCAGAAGGTGTCGTCGGTGAACATTAACCCGACAGGTCGCTCTAGAGAAGGTCTGAAGCGCCTCAGGAAGTGGAGTGGCCTCAGATCCGCCCCCGCGCAGGACCAGGTCAGCACTTTCACAATAACTTTTATATAATTCAACCTTTACTGGTCCCTCGTGGGGAAATTCCATTGTAGAAGTTGTGCGAGACCCTCAACATTTGATCAGTGTTGCGGTTATTAACAGGTCACAGTATAACGGCATTTGATTGAATGTAACACACGCACACACACGGTTATGCGCTTCAGTTGTGAAGCCTGGTAAGGGTTATATATCTTTTCATGAGAAGTCGAAGGCAACAAATGACTAGAAGAAAAAGTTCATAAAATGTCAGCATACCTCTAATAGAACGCCACGGTGGTGTAATTTTAAACTTCCATCAGGACTTCTAGAGGAGGCGTTCTACTAGAGGGGGCGGTCTGGGTTTTTTTCGGTAATAGTAGTTTTGAATAATACGGTGGTATTAATATGAATACATTCAAAATCGGTTTAGACAATAGTAATAGTACTACAAACAATAGTTACAATTTTTGATTTTAGTTTTCAATTGTCTTAGATTTAAATACATCTTCTTTTAAGAGTTTTTTTTCCATCTTGCTGTGCATCCCAGAATTACTTTTTCTAGTTCCCATGTAAATGCAAATGCAAATATACATTGTTCTAAGATCCTTGTCCTCAAGTTCTGCAATCAAGATTTATTAGTCAAACATGTCACGATGCCAAGACATTTTACTATATGTAAACTGTACATTTTACTGTATGTTTTGCGCTGTATGTCAAATCAAATCACTTTTATTCACAATTGTTCAAGTAGCAATGAAATGTTTCCCGTGTGGGAGAAGATTCTTTGCCAATTCCAGTAGAGATGACTTCAGATGGTTAAAACTCACTCACTTTTGGGAGTCGATGTTAATTACGCACCTCCATATTAAATACAAAACAAAAATGGTGAATGCAATTAGCTTCCGTAGAAATAAAACTTTAATAACATTTTCCTATGAGTCACTTAAGACTGGGCAGTTGTTGCCAAGTGGTTTGAATCCTTGACAAAGACACCGGTCAGCTGCCCTGAACGCATAACGCCCCTAGTGGCCATAACTGGTAAAGCTCACCTTCACTACAATCATTATCAGAAATGCTTTCATTTCAGGAAACCTCCAACGTAGAAAAGGAAGCAGAGAAGACCAGAGACCCGGAACAAAAAGAGCTGGACACAGAAAGACCCGGAACATGTCAAAGTTGCTCCCAGTCCAAACCAGTGAACCCTGAAGACCAGGACACGTCCTGAGGAGAAACCTTCACATCACAGGCATCAGGTTTACAGCTTACGGAATCGGATTAGTGCCAAAAACATCGTGAATTTCAAACGTCAATTTTCAAAAAGATCAACGTAAATTTCTTCAAAGTATTCAAAGCACAGAATAAGGGCCGCCCCCACGTAAAGCTTGAGCCAAAAAAACTGAATCAAATGAAAAAATGTGAAGCGGAAAAAAAAAAGTTTCAAACGAAAACGTAAAGATTGCAAGCGAAAATAAAAAAAAAACTAACATATATGAAAAGTATTTTCATTCGTTTCTTAGAAATTTACGTTTGATATTTTTGGCACTGATCTATAGTTTCCATGGAACCAGAACCCAAAATAAAAAACCACTATCTTTACTAAACGATTGTACAGGAATCTTCTTAGATTAAAATGTTCACGTGTCCGCAACACACACACACACACACACAAAATAAACCAACTTGTTAATTTGTTCCGTTTATTTCAAAACCAGACACACGGTTCTACAAGAACAGCATTGGTTCGATTCACTAGTCAGCGGCGGCAATAAAGCCAACGAAATAAAACAAAGACAAACTGTCGCTTTTCAGAAAAAAAAACAAACCTTTAAACGTTCTATAAATATTCATGAACCATTTGTTGTGTGTGTAAAATATTCCCATTTGTACTGATGGATAAATTGCAGGAATTATTACACAGCTCTCAAATCTATAACGACAGCATTTATGATATAAATCTCAGAAAAAGTACTATACGTATTAAATATATAAATATGACTATAAACTGGTCTTTACTCATTAGCACGTCAGAACAGCAAACTCGCTAACGCTCTACTCGCTCCATTGCGCACACACACACACCAGCAAATATCTCAATATGTTGATCGATAATTACTTTTTTTTAAATAAAATGACTTATTTTAAGCACGACGCACATGAAGATTGGCAGCTTGTGCGACGACTGCTGGAACGTAGCATTAGCTCGGTTTATCGCCGACCATTTTAGGATACTGATTGCAAAACCTTCAAGTTTATGGAATCAGATCAGTGCAAACATATCAAATGTACATTTTTAAGACACAAACGAAAATGCTTCAAAATGTTGGTAATTCTTCGCTTGCAATCTTTACATTTAGTTCAAAACTCCGCCCAGCCGTGATAAGATTGTGTCATGCGTTTCAGACTTTTAGCGACTTTGCGTTGGTCTGGAACTAAGAAAAGCGCTACATAAATAAACGTGAACTTTTGCGTTCGGACTTTCGGCACTAGTTCCACATGTCTAGTTTCTCACCAGCCAATCAGAGAAGGGACCGCCCCCAAGTGACACTAGTGCCAAAAGTCCAAACGCAAAAGCCTGAAATGCACAAAAAAATTAAAAAATGTGAAAATTGCAAGTGAAAAAAACAAAACAAAACAAAAAAATGCAAACAAGCAAAAATATGAAGCATTTTCGTTTCGTTCGAACGATGAAGTCGTTTCTTGGAAATGTGCCTTTAATATTTTTGACGCTAATCTGATTCCATACAAATGCGACTCAAACTACTATTTTTTGCACTTAATGGTTTTCTAAAGTGTGCGGTTTGCCAGTCAGCCTACGAACAACGCAGCAAATGATTCCAGCTTTTAATAGATCCATCATTAAACCCAGCGGAATGTTCCCAAAAAACAATATATAAAGTACATGAGGAAACATTAGGAATTTTTCTACATTTTGTGAATATTTTTTGACTTATTAGTATTTTTGGCTACATTGTACTTGTACCGAGTGTCAAAAATACAAGCAACTTTTAAATTCACGCTGTCCCAATAAAATCACGCAATCAATAAAGTACAAGTACTAATACTCTGTTTTTTTCCGCGTTCGTCGTACTTTTTTGAAATTGAAATTTGAAATTGAAAATAAAAAACCCTTTAATTGTCCCACAGTGGGGAAATTTCATGTTTATAATTTAAATAAATAAACAAACATAATATGTGAGAGATATGTAGACATATTGTATATTTACAAAATGTACAAAAATTCCTAAAGTTTACTCAAGTACTTCACACCTCCGCCAAAAACATAATTAACCATATTTAGCGCCTACACAATCAAATCTTGGGACTCTGGAAGGTTCCGCAGCGGCGCCAGAAACAGCCTCCTCTACGTGATTGTCGACAAAGGCACCGGCTTCCCGCCGTCCCGCGGCTAATAATAGCCGTCCGTCAGCTCTCACCTTTCCGCGCGACGCGGTGATGCCAGGCCACTGGAGCAAACTGGTTTTTTTTTAAACAAGGGGCGTGACAAAGGCACAGGAAGAGCAGCTTGGCACGAGGCTCCCTCAACACCTGATTGGCTCAGGCTCCCTGCGTCACGCTGCTGTTGTCGGGCTTGGTGCCGTTGGCCATCCGGTCCACTTTCCCGGGCCTGTGGCGAGTGGGTGGGGTCTTCACGGGATGGGGGGCGTCGCCGATGCTGACGGACAGGTTGGTGTACAGCGGCTCCAGCTGTTTGGACAGGAGGTCATAGGTCAGCGAGTTCAGCCCGTCCGAGCGCCAGTTCAGCCTGGTGCGCTTCAGCAGGTCGAACCTGAGGACGATGGGAAAATACATGGATGCCACACGTGTCACATGACAACACCCCCCCCCCTCTAATTTTTGAACACAAATAAATAATGGACATTTGTTTTTTTTACATTGACATAGCGACTTTGAGTTGGTCTCGAACTAAGAAAAGCGCTATATAAATAAACCTGAACTTGAACAACATAGTTAGTGGATGAACTGTCAAAACTAAATGCAAAAGGTAACAGAGAGAAGAAGAGGGAACTATGGCAAGCCAAATGAACATTGAAACCGATATGAACTATTAACACAGTCTGTTTGACTAGTCTCTAGACCAGCGCTTCTTAACCTTTTTGACCTCAGGACCCAAAGGCCCATTAAAACTAAAATTATTTCAGCTAAATATGATTTAGGTTTTGTTTACTAACTATACGAAGTACACTTTACACGTACAAGATTTAACATGCAAAAAGTTTGTTGCACTAAGTGATGCACTATGACCATCTGGAAAGCATTTTCTACATACGATAGCCTGCACATAAAACACTGAATTAGGTAGTTGCTCTTACTACTATTAATCTAAAATATATATATATATACTTGAAATGTTAAAAACACCAGACATTTATATGAATACAATTCAGCAGTAAAAAAAATGGCTTTACAACAAGTTTTTTTTTTTAGATGTCGCCTTGATGTCGAATGCTACACGCAAAGCACTAAGCTCTGGGTTTTTGACATCAGATTAGTGGCAAAAATATAAGACGTAAACTTCTATGAAATGCTTCACGTTTTCGTGTCGCTTGTTATTAAAAAAAAATAACAATTGCATGTGGCAAAAAAATCCAAAAATGTGAAGCTTTTCATAGAAACTTACTTTTTCGTTTGATATTTTTGCCACTGATATAAATATATAGAGGTCGTAACTTTCATCTTCATTTGTCCGTTTTAAGAACGTTTTGTGCTTCTGCTTATTGGAGTGTGTTTGTGGTTCTGCGGCCCAAAGTCACAGGACTGACATTTTTCTTGCGGCCCACTAGGTGGTGCTCGGGGACCAACAATGGGCCTATGGTTAGCAATCACTGCTCTAGACACTAGTACTAGTCTGACGTACCACTATTTGCGACTAGAAATTGCTGTTAAATGTACATTTGGCTTGCCACAGTACAACTCACCGTCTGGGATTCTGCTCATTGCCCTGATCTCCCTTATGTTTGATCATCTTGTAGTGACCGATGGCCACAGGGGGGCGCACTATCTTCATACCGGACAGACGCACTCTGCAGATAAGAAAATACAGCTTAAAACAGAGACAACAAACAGAAATAGAACGACTAAAATGAATTGTGTTAACAAGAGAGAGAGAGAACTTGTTTTTTTACGGGATAATAGTGCAAGAATGTTTCAATAAGGTTTGTATTTTTAGTGCGTCCGAGCCAATTCACACTTGATTATTTGCATTCAAATGATTAAATAAAGCAAAAACTAACGTCAACTAAACCTCCTCAAATGAAAACTCACCAGCACAACACGAAAACCCAAAGCAGTTTCACGAGCTGCTGTGAAGTCCTCGCTATTTCTAAACCCACGTCACGTGACGCCTTGTGTACTTACGGTTCCCGTGGTGATGAAGGACAGACGGAATGCGGTGGACATGAGAGACACACGTGAAGGTGAAGAGTGAGAGACGACATGCAGCACGTGTCCAGTCATCCTCACCGGGCAGCGATGTCGTCGTCCTCGCCTCCCCAGCCCCAGTACTGGTTGGGAAAGCCGTTGATCTTGAGGTACTGCTCCGGCGTGACGGCGGACACGCCCCCAAAGTACTGAGAGTACGGCAGCCTGCCAATCACAACACGCTCAGCCGTCTTAACCAATCACAACAGTCCTGATCAACTGTAGCCTCCTGGGTCCTAGTGTCCTCGGCAGGTCACTGCGCGTTACACTACTCTCCCCTGACGTGCTGAAACAGATCCACCATGTTGTTCTGCTCTGTTTCGCAGTTATAGTGAAAATGGCAAAGAATGGGACGGGAAAAACTGGGTAACTTTTTAATAAACATTTTAATTTTCATTGAAATATAAAAGTGAGATGTTTTAGTGTCTGCAACGCCAAAAGGTACATGTTTGACTCCTGTGGAAAAAATCATATATATATATATATATATATATCCGGTAGATCACTTTGACTAGGTCATTTGAAAAGTAGATCGCGAACTGAAAAAGTGTGGGCACCCCTGGACTAGACGTTCGTTTCTTTACAGGCCTAAATGCAAATAACATGCTACATCGCTGAGATTGAACGTTTTAGAGCTGCGAACACTAATCTTTTTTTTCCCTCGAGGATTCTGTGAGAAATATTTAGCTTTTCCAAAAACCTTTTCTTGCTTCACCGATGCTGGGGTTTTATTCTGACACCAAGTCGTGCAAGAACTTCTGATCAGACAGTGTCAGCAACAATACTAATGGTACGATGTTCTGGAATTCTGTTTAAATTATCTATTTAAGTGTTCCGAAATTCAAAGGACAGTCCAGGAAGGCGTGTGATACCTGTATCTGAACTTGTCCATGGCCACGCTGAGGTGCGAGGGGTTGTGCGTGTGGCACGTGTAGGTGTTGTGGTCGTTCTCCGGCAGCAGATCCACGTCGTGCAGGAACACGCAGCTCCAGTCTTCCTCCTTCAGAGCCTCTCGCACGCCCACGTTCAGAAGCTTCGCGCGGTTAAACGTGCCGTTCCCCGACTGGAGAGGAAAAAAAACGAATTCTGTACGATGGAATTACGTTACTGGCAAAATAATCAGACGATACAAATAAACCGTTCACATTTTCGGTTGGTTTCTTATTTTTCGCTTGTGAACTCGCTGAAAACCTTGTACTTTTAGCCTTAGTTTCACCAGGAGGCGGCACTTATTCTGATTGGCTGGTGAGAATGATTGACAGCTCTTGACCAGGACAGCTCAAGACTGGGAGAGTTTAGCGAGCGCTTAAACACATTCAAAACCGAAACGTCTTGTCTTCTTCTCTTCGTCTTGGAGTATTTGTCCCTTCTGTGGTGATGAGTTCTGGATGTTCATGTACAAAAAGACAACTACTGCAGCCTTTATACAGGATTTTATGTTAAATTCGGGTTAACGTTGAATTGTAAGTTATTTTAAAACAAACTAAACATTTTATTATTATTATTATTAATAATAACAACAACAACAACAACAACAACAACAACGATACTATAATTTATTCATAAGACGTCTTTCGGGAACATCAATTTGGAGACATCAAACCAAATTTTAAACAACAGATAATTTCATAACATTGTTGATGTGTAGAGACAGAGATGTCTACTACTATTCTGAAGCAGTCTGATGTTTTTCCACCAAAAGATTTTTTCAATCTATCTGTGCAAAAACAACACTGTTTTATCAGTTTATTGTATAAAATAAACTACATTCAGCGTTCGCTTGCTGAACTCATTTTCTACTTCCTGTCTGGTCAAGGAGAACAGCTGCCAATAACATTCTCACCAGCCAATCCGAGTAAGGCCCGCCCCCCACATGAAACTAGTGCCAATTAACAAACCCAAAAATGTTACACGCACAAAAAAAATCTGAAACAGTAAATAATGCTTCAAATCAAAATGTTAAGAACGCAAGGGGAAAATAAATGAAAAAAAAAAACAAAAAAACAAAATGTGAAGATTGTAAGGGAAAATGAAAAAAAAAAACAAAAATAAGAAGATGGCAAGGGTAAAATAAAAAACCAAAAAAAAAATGTGAAGATCGTAAGGGAAAAATCAAAAACAAAATGAAAATGTGAAGATTGCAAGGGAAAAAAAAACCAAATTAAAATGTAAAGATAACAAGCGAGATAAAAAAAAAAAACATACAAAAATGTAAAAATAAACAAAAACAAAAAAAAACAAAAAAAAAATCTAAAACGTGAAGATCGTAAGGGCCAAAAAAAAAAAAAAAAACCAATGAAAATGTTACTTTGAAATGTACGTTTGACAATTTCACACAAATCTGATTCCAAACAGTCATCACAAATGATCACAGGGGTGGGCATGAGAGGCCAAACGCAGACCTGGTGCACGATGTAGATGGCGTAGTGGAGCTGCTGGCGCTGCAGGAAGGGGTGCAGGTGGTAGAGGAGCGTGCGGAGGTGGCTCGGGCGGTTCCGGTAGGGCACCACGATGGCCGTGTGATGGCGCGTTTCACAGTCCGGGGGTCGGTAATGACCTCCTAAGCTCACCAGAGGGTTCTTCTCCTTGATCTCCTCCAGTGACGGGGCAGATGAGAGACGGACGGATACGGGACCCACTGGAAGAGAGCGCATGATGAGATGATTAGTAGAAGAACGTTAGATCAGAAGGAACCAGCTCAAAGATCACACACACGGTTGACTTGGAGAAAAAAGGTTTGCGCACAAAGATGCTTTGTTTTTTTTTTCTGGCAAACTTGACAAAAATGTCTATTGATCTTGTTAATATTAAAATTTGTACTGTATTGATCCTTTGTTTTGAAAAATAAAAACAATTATTTAGAAATAAGTACATTCAAAAATAAGGTTTGATTTTATAATGCACTTATTTACAGATAATTATTTTTATTCTTCACAAGCTTTTGTTCAGGAGCTAAAAATTTTATTAAAACTAATATAGAATTAGAAGTAGATAATTACAGAATTTAGTGAAAAAGATGAAATGTTGAATCTTTTGTAATCTTGAAATTAATCTAGATTATTCTGATATTATTAATTAATTATTAATCCATGCGCAGATTTTACGCCAGGGGTCGGGAACCTGCGGCCCGTGGGCCAGATGTGGCTCATTTGAGGAAAGAATCTTAGCCGACCTTTCTCGACAAAAATAATGATTGTTTTTATGATAGACATTACAGAAATCACAGTGTATAAATAATATTCAAAAAATAAACAAAGAAACAAACAAACTAATAAATGCATTTTGCAGGCTTTTACAAAATGTTTTGCAATAGTTCAGGGCCGAGCTACTGGAGCTGATAACATCTAAAAATGAAGAGTTTGTTAATGTGTCCACTAGGGGCTGTATCCAATGTGGCACCTCAACATCGTGGCACGTCAACATTACTTGCCAAAAACGGCAAGTAAAGCGGCTACAGGACCAGAGACAGCGGCAGCCAGGTAATCAGGACCATGGACAGCTCTCGGTCACAGGTGTGAGAGATCGGCTGATGGCGACGCGGCACAGGTGCTGCCGGCTTTCCAATCAATCAGGCCAGCATAAAAGCCAGAAGACTGAGCCAGAGAGGTGGTGGAATTCTTGATGAAGCAGAAGCTGCCCTGGGAGAAGAGCGAATAGAGGAAAGAAAGACCTGGAGAACCAGAGAGGCTGAAGGAGAAGATCTTTTTTGTTCGTTTTTTTGAAAGAAACCAGCCTTCACCAGTTTTTTGGAAAAAATAAAAGACATTTGTGTTGAACAACCAGTGTCCCATTTGTGAAGAAGTTCACACCAAGCTGTGCTCTGAATTTAACCATCCAGCTACACACACACACAGTGAAGTGACACACACAAACCCGGAGCAGTGGACAAGCCAGTGTCAATGTCTTGCTCAAGCACAATCAGTTGAAGAACCAGCCAGAGTGGAGTTCAAACCTGCAATTTTCCTTGAAAAAACTTGAAAAAAACCTTCAAGTTCTTGATCACTTGTTCAAGTTCTTGATCACTTGTTCACGTTCTTGTTCACTTGTTCACGTTCTTGTTCACGTTCTTGTTCACTTGTTCACGTTCTTGTTCACTTGTTCACGTTCTTGATCACTTGTTAAAGCTCTTGATCACTTGTTGTTCAAGTTCTTGCAACACAAGTTTAATGATCTACCGCTGGACCACACCTGTCCTAATAAAGCAGTAATACACAGTAAAGAGATGTACCCAGCAGAGGGGAAGGCAGGACACAGGCCTTGAGCTGCGGCTGCTGGGCTCCGCTCGGCGCCGGCTGGTGGAGCAGCAGGGAGGAGAGGTTGGTGTAGACGTCATGGGGTCGAGAGTAGTCGACCTCGGGATCCATGGAATGAACCAACACGGAAACCAGAGTACGGAACCCGCCCAAGGAGAAGTAGAGGACAAAGGCAAACTGGAAGCCCACCAGCAGCGCCAGAGTGCAGGGGGAGTCCAGCGCTCGACCACACACCATCATGATGGAGAGAGAGAGAGAGAGAGAGAGAGAGGGGTGGAGGGCATGTGAGGGAGAGGGAGGTGGGCTGGTGAGGAAGAGCAGGGGCTTCTACGGCATGAGTGGGGCTCACTGGAAACACACGAGAAGATAATCGATCAATAGTGACGGAGCCATCGCATCCACACATATAATCTCTCACACACACTTTGGTCCGCGATTAAAGCAGATCTGGCTGTACATGATGAACTTCTGTATTTGTATATTTCTCGATACTTATTTTGTGTACGTATTTTTATCTTTACATATTTTACCTTGCATTTGTTTACTTTTTACTTGCATATCTTTATCTTTTATTTTTCATTCATATTCTACCTAGCATTTTTATCTTGTCTTTTCTATCCTTCTCTTATTGCATTCTTATCTTTTATATTTTATTCATTTATATTGTATCTCTATTAATATTGTATTTCATTGCTTTTTATTGCTTATCTTTTTTTGTATTTCTATTGCACCCCCCCATGTTTATACGTCAGACAATCTATCTATCTATCTATCTATCTATCTATCTATCTATCTATCTATCTATCTATCTATCCATATGAATTGTCATTATTATTTTTTAATACCCTATACTTTATTATTAAAACTAGTAGAGCGTTACATTGTATATTCAATTTTGAACAGGTTCAAAGACAGTGTAACGCGTTACTAATTTACATTAATATGCATAAAAATATGAACAATGTGCAATAGATCTTAAAGAAATTGAATAAAATCTCGTCAGCCTACCACTTTAGACTGGTCATACACACGGTGTAGAGAGAACACTGTCGTCCTCATCAAGACCACCGAGGAACATTGTGACCCCTGAGAAGAAAACCAAAGCCAGACACTGATAAACGACAGTGTGTGTGTGTGTGTGTGTGTGTGTGTGCGTGTGCGTGTGCGTGTGCGTGTGCGTGTGCGTGCGCGTGTGCGTGTGTGTGCGATTTATATATATGCACTTTCACGTGTGTGGTTGCATTCGAAAACGTGCGTTTATTAGCAAATCGAGGCAGAATAGAAACGAATCACAACATGTTCTATCTACGTGATAAATGTATCTACGGACAAAAAGCAGAGATTTATTACCACAGGTCACGCGCTTCTCTCGCTCACCTGACGCTCACCGACGGTTTTAAACAGCCATCGCTCTCTCTGCTTCTCCGTCGACACACGAAGCTTCTAATGGAGAATTCTAGAAAACCAAGGAAAACAAACGTGCGCGTGCACAGGCTTCACAGCAGACTGCAGAAGACAGACATGTTTGATGCGTGAACGCGTCACTGACAGCCATTCTCTAATATTACACAATAAAAGCCCCGCCGTGCAGAATAAAAGTGGCCGTCTACTGGCACGTGACGAGAAGGAGAGATAAGCAGACAGTAGAGAGATAAGATGTACGGTACATGTATTGATGGAAGGGCAGATGATGGCTAGATGAGTAGACAGACTGGCAGAGAGATAGAAAACTATTTGCACGTGAAAAAAAATGACAAAACAACATTCATGGACATCAAGCATGAAATTCACAAACCATAAAATTATACATCTTAAACTGTTGACGTTTTTACTGATCTAAAAGGACACAAAAGAACAAGGGCGCCATCTAGCGGAATTATACAATCCACACAGTATCTCTTTGTACTTTATTCCAATGTTTCGGCAGCCCGGCTTCAAATATGCGCGTGCACGGATGAAATGTTTAATTACAAAATTACACAAAACGTTTAATTGGTAGTTGGTACGTGGTGGGGACGATTTCGCTCGCTTTTTTCCTCCACCCATCTGAAGTTCGATCTAGTTTTTTGATGCAAATATCCCCAGAATGTTTTCCAGGTATTCAGTCTGTTCCTATGGAAAATTATTTTATATTATTGGCCAGACTCATCTTAAGCAAGTAGGATCTATCAAGAATCAAGGAGAGAGAGCGAAGAACTTGCCTGCTGTGCCATTCTGTCATGTTAGTTTATCCCTATTAGTTTAAATACTGAAATAGATTGCACAGTTTGTATTCTATTTTTTCAACGGAATCTGATTCGAGCGTCTTTCGATGCTTGGTTATTCGCAGACACACACTGACATCTAGTGGCGGAAGTGGAGCACTGCGGCTTCAGCTGAAGTTCTTCACCCTGCTGTTTTTTATGCGAGAACATTTTTGAGGTGAATTTGTTTTAAATTATTAATAAATAACGTTATATTATAAGTATGTTTTTTGGTCTGCAGATAATTCAAAAATGTTTATTTTCTTTTTTTTCCAGACAAATTTGTGTTGCCCTAATATTACGTAATACCGTAGTATCAGTAGAGGAATATTTGTAGGTATATAAGCAGCAATTTGTGGCATATTGGTAGAATAGTGATTGATATAAATATTGGCACAATTATTATAAAACCGTTTAATGATGAGTTTAATATTTCACTTGATAATGGGTCATTTTTTTTTATTTTTGTATGCTGTTTTTTTTTCGTACTTTTTCTTTTAGTTTGCAGCTTTGTAAAAATGTAAAACGATGATGTCACTAAAATCAAATGATCTTAAATAATAAATTATGTAATATTCTCTCTGAACAAAACTAGAAACAACAATATGTTTCCGTTCCTTGCCGCTAAAACCCGATGCATGATGGGAGCTGTAGTCTTCTTGTCGGCGAGTCTCGCTTCCGGACTCGGCGAAGATAAAGTGTCCTTCAGTTTCAAGCTTGAAGCTTCACAAGACTTGTCGTTCATCACCCTCGGGTCACATTTATTATTTAAATGGACTGAATCTTTCCCCTCAGCATATTTTCTCTGCATGTAGTTAATCTGAGCTCTGACACGGAGGTTAATGGTCCTGTCGAGCACATTTAAGACGAATTTGCCATGGAGAGGATGCAGGACAAATTAGACATTAAGTTCATTCTCACGTGAGATTATTCTGACTGGGAGATTATTTAATGGTGTTAAATCTCGATAAGACAAACTGATCGTTTCGTGAGGAAAAATACTATTTCTGTAAGATGTAAAATATAGGCGTGCGTATCAATTACGTCGTTTTCTTCATTTGTCATGTTTAGTTATTTACTGTTTATGGTCATTTCACATTGAATTCTGGTGTTTGGTTGTGGTACAATTTTGTTAAAATAATCCTTTTAAACGCTGTGTTTGTTTAATACATCATGTAACTAATGCACTAATGGTTGAATTGCAAATGTGAGTGGAGATGGATCGTGTGTGAATGAGTAAGTGTGTGATTATCAGAGGTGTAAAGCGTACCTGAAAACCAACTTTAGTGTAACAATTACCCCGTTACAAGTTAAAGTCACCAATTCCAAAAAGATCCAATTTTTATGTATGTAAAGTATTTTACTCATGAACGTACGTCATTTGTTCGTGCTGAATTTAGGCACAAAACCACCAAGAAACGTGAAAAAGAAGAAACTCATTATTTATGTGGTTTTATTTCCTAATGCGTATAGACATTTACCATCCCAAAGTTTCAAAATGGCCGAAAAAAATAGATAGAAAAAGAACAAAATGTCAATCTCAGATAAACTCAAATGTACAAAAAAGGTGCAAACAAGCAGCAGTAAAATATAATTCAGAGCTGACTTTGACGTGGTTCAATATTTGTATCCAGATTCAACAAAAGCTGGTTCTCAAAATTATTGAAACTCATTCTAGCTCTTTTTGCCTGACAACGAGGCCGGCACTGCTACTAAACGTTGACGTGATTGAGCTGATAAACAGCATCAGTACCTTCAGCATCCTGCAGATGGCGATATCACCGTGTCCATTCAAGTGTAGTAGAGTAAAAAGAGTAAAAGTTTCTTATATTTTTGATGCTCAGTATAAGTACAAAGCAGCCAAAAATACTTAAGTAACAAAGTATCTCCCCCCTCTCTGTCTCTCCAGAAGAAACTCTGAAGCATGAAGTCTAAACCCAAATGAAACCTTTCTGTGGTTCTGGAGTGTGGTCAGTCCTCGGGGCTCCGGCCTGGTCAGTCCGCTCGTCCCCCTCAGCAGCGCTTTCATTGGCTAACAGGAAAGCCAATCACGAAGCGGCGGTAATTAAAACGCAGCTTCGCGGGATAGAAACGGCCTGTCGGAGCATGAAAGTGCTGAGCGGGAAAAAAACACACTTCAGCAAAACCTAGTAATCCTGTTTCACACACACAGAAGCCACATGCTTTTATTGTGTGTGTGTGTGTGTGTGTGCGTGTGTGAGCATGTGAGTGTGGGAGAGTGTGTATGTTTGTATTTGTGTGTGTGTGTGTGTGTGTGTGTGTGCATGTGTGTAACTCAGTGTGTATGCATGTGTGTGTGTGTTTACGCAAGTATGTGTGTGTGTGTGTGTGAGCAGGCGTCCTCGTATGTTTGTGTGTGTGTATCAGAAATCTATTTAGAAACATAGATTTTATGTACAATAGAATAGTAAGTTGTAATCGATACCTGTTAATAATCAGATTATTTTCCATGCGGATAGTAGATTGCGTTTGTGCGGCAGTTTCAGAGGAATATTAATGACTGAGTTTGTTTTGAACTTCGGTGATTCTATATATTTTCTTTTAGTGGCTGAAATTATATTATTGCCTCGTCTCGTTCACACACTATTTGGTGTTTGTAAAAAATTTGTAAAATCCTTAATTTTACACACTAGTTTGTCACTCTTTAATGTTTTGCATCATCCGAAAAATGTAAAATTAGTAAATACACATGTGGTTTTTAAACGTAAGATACTATAATTTAGAGAAAAGTTAAATTCCGAAAGTGTCAACAGAAGATAAAAATCTAATTATATATTAGATAAAAGGTTTTATTAACAAATCTTGGGTTATTTTTTTTTTCAACTTATATAAACAAGTTTAGCTAAAAAAAGGAACTTCAGTTTCAACAATCAATTTCAGATTCTCAGACCTTTTCTATGACTGTAATTGTCGCCATTAACGAACTGCGAAATCAGGCAATCATCCAATGAACAGGAAAAATAAATGGGTGGGGTCTTAAAAATTAGTTTTAGCACACAAGCCACACCCAGTTCTGATTAGTCACACCTGCTCACCATCAAGATATTGCTTAAATAAGACATGGATGACAACATCATGTAGTAGATCCTCAAAAGCTGGACGTCATGAAGACAGCTAAAGAAATTCCAAAATACAGAAAAATGCAATTGAGATCTACCAGCTTGGAAACCGTTTTAAAGCCTTTTTATAGGGTGGAGACTCCAGCGAGCCACTGTGAGAGCCATTATTCACAAATAGTAAAAACATGGAACGGTGAAGAATTAAGAGGCTGAAGGAGCAGTAATACTCCATCTGCAAGCCTTGTTACTTACTCTACCAAAAGGTTTTTTTTTCTTCGTTTTTTAAAATCTGTCTAGATACTTTTTTTTTTCAAAAAGAAGAGTCTGGGCAAAAATGGTCAGAGTTTCAAGATGAAAAGCGCTGCTGAGGAAAAAAAAAATACCTAAAGACTTGCACTGTTTGGATAGAAAATATGATCCCCAAGACTCGAGGGAACAAAAAAATAAAAAGCTTTTTAGAAAGTGTGTAGCCTAAGTTTAATTTAATAGTTACACCGGATTTCAGATGGTGGTGGCAGTGTAATGCTGTGGGGCCGTTTGCTGCTTGAGGTCCACGAAACACTTGCTGTGATGAATAAAAGCATGAATTCTGCTGATTACCAAAAATCATTCACCAGGTGATTTTCACCAGTTCATGAAAAAGAAATAAATTGTTGTCTTAGTGTGTTTTGTGTTCCAATGAACGGAAGATGAACCGTCTGAATCTTTCACTGTCATCGTGTCCAGCTCTATTTTTCATCTTTGTCTGTCTCTCTCTCTCCCTCTCTTTCTCTCTCTTCTATTCTCTCTGTTTACATCTCTTCCTCTTTCTCTCACGTTCTCTCTTTCTCTTTGTTCCTGTCTTTCTCTCTTTTTCCAATCTCTCTTTCTTCTCGTCCTCTCTCTGTCCATTTTCATCCGTCTTTTTCTCTCTCTCTGTACTCCCCACTCTCTCTTTTTTTTGTCTGCGTGTATTTGATTTCTGAAACCCTGATTTACATTTTCTCTGCGTAGGGCTTAATCTATCCATTTGTCCTATCCAATGAAAGAAGGAAATGAGAAGGCGATTCGGAGGAGAGGTCAGAGATTTAAAACGTGGCTTTTACAGACATTTGGAATGAAATAAATGGATGTTTGACAGTTTGATATTGCACTTCAGTCGAGAGACCACCGTGATATTACAAGTCGAGTTTATGAAGAAAATGTAAAGTGAGAGGAGCTTCTGAAACACTGGATTTACCGCGGCTAGTTCACTTCGCTTCTGGTCAAATAAAACCTGTCATTTTTGTCTAGACTGTGTTAAAAGCAAATATCAGACTTCTACAGTATATATTAAGGGATTTAAATACTGCATAACATTTTAGTAATACATTTAGGTTGTTTTAGTAATACAATTTTTGTCATTTGTATTGTTTTCATACTATATATTAATTATAAAATGTTTTTTATATTGTTTTTAGTAGTATGTTCAATGGTTTTGACTGAAGACAATGAAACTATAAAAGAAATGCTAAAAAAAAAAAACATGATGAAATAAACACATTTGTATGTATGTCCTATCTCTCTCTTACTGTCTGTCTGTCTGTCTCCTTTTCTCTCTCTCTCTCTCTCTCTCTCTCTCTATCTCTCTCTCTTTGTGTGTGTGTGTGTGTCTGTCTGTCTCTCTCTGTCTCTCTCTCTCTCTTTTTCTCTCTCTCTATCTATCTCTGTCTCTCTCTCTCTCCTTCTCTCTCTCTCTCTCTCTCACTCTCTGTCTCTCATTCTCTCTCTGAATAGCATCTATCTTCTGTCTCTCCTTTTTCTCACTCTCTCTCTCCTTCACTCCCTACTAACTTTTGTCTGTCTTTCTTTCTCTCTCACACTCACTTTATATGACTTTTTTCCCAAAAAATAATTCTTTTATCATGTTATCAAAATATTGATATCTTCATATAAATACCAAAAACAGTATTTCACGGCAGCACAATTTCAGTACACACAGTAGGAGTTGACCAGTTTGATTTCTTGGAGCCGTGATAATTTCGAGTTTGATAGACTGATTGTGTTTTCTTTCATCTCTCACGTCATCATTCTGTCATTTAGAGTCGCATAAACATATACGTACGTACATGTGAATATATGAGGTATCTGTGTGTGTCTCAGCGTGTGTTATAATGAGCGACGCAACGTGACATGAAAATGGACGGTATTGATTTTTAAGCTCTGCATTGAAGCTTTTAAGATATTGCTTTCATTATTGCAGAATTAGTGCCGCGTCCTTTCATGTCGTTTATCTGGGATTCATATCAGTCGCAGGGGATTCTGGGAAACGCCGGTGGACCAAGATCAATTATTCATTTCTGAAAATCCGTTTTTGTAGTTTTATTGAACGACATTTCATCCATTTCAATAACACTTTTTCCATTTCTGGGTCACGTGGAACTGGAGCCAGTCATGGAATCTCTTGGTTGGGGGCGGGACACACCCTGGATTAGTGGCCAATCAATCACAGAACTGAACACAAACACACACACGCACACACACACACACACACACACACACACACACACACACTTTTCCAACAATGTTTTAGGTCTACTTTTCCACTATGGGCTACAAGTGATTTTCTTTTACATTATGGGAACATTATACAACCAGTAATTAATTTTTAATACTATCATTGGAAATATATTTGTCAATTTAAAAAACATTTTGTCAGATTAGCTTGAAAAATATAAAAGTGCCCGAGTAACACAATGTTTGTGCACACACACACACATAAACAATTTTTCCATATTATTTGTTGAGTCTCTATTGAAAACGTCCGTAGAAGAATAAAGTTGAATCGTTTGTGAATATGAAATAAAAACTGGAGACACACAAACTCCACAAACAATATTTGCTGCTCTGTCTCACATAAGCGCTGTGAAACGGATTAGAAACAGCGAGGTTTAGACTCCTGTCCGATTCCTCACAGCTAACCATCCATCACACACACACACACACA
>CM051495.1:32836283-32861093 GCA_028031935.1 Paedocypris micromegethes | reverse complement strand
CACACACACACACACACAGGCTTGGTCCGAGTGTGTGGTCGTCTGTTAAATGGGTTTGTGCGTGTGTGCGTGCGTGTTTGTGTACAGACTAAATATTATTGAATATTATATATACTATTATTTGATTATGTTTGTGTATTACTAAATAATATTATAAAAACTAAATATTATAATTAAAATAGTGTCATGAAGAAAATAGTGCTGTCAAACGAATACATTTTTTTAACTAGTTAATCACACTTCCCCGACCAAATTAATAGCGAAAAACCTGAAACGGCGGAAAACCGGAAGTGCGATTAATGCCGTTAATAAAATTTGACGTGATTTAAGCATGAGTTAACGCGTTAACTTTGACAGCCCATATATAATCTACAGCCAACACAATAAGGTTTCCTTAAACATTTCCAGTGGATTCCGGTTAACCGTTTAAGCGTCTCCACTGGGAACGTGTTTAGCGCTCTACAGGTTGTAGGTGAGACGCTGCCTCTAGTGGAGGAGACCAGGTACTGCAAGGTCTTGTTCACTTTTGACTATATTACATGGCAAAAAAATGAACTTGGTTCCAAAATTCAGTTTGGTCCTATTAAACAGATTTCTTTTTGTGCCAAATACGCAGGCAATTTTTGACTTACGGATTTCTTTTCTGACTGAGTCCCAATTAAGTCCCGATAAATGTCCCAATTAAACAGCTGGTGCGACTGTACACACATCTGTGTAGAATAGAATAGAAAAACTGAGAAATAATAGGTAGAGTTGATGTTTCAGCAGCTTCTGGCATGGCGAAGGCCTGAAAGTGAAGTGGCTGATGAATCTTCAGGGCTTTGTGAGGGTGGTAGATGGATTGGAGCTGGACTGGAGGCTTTGGGAGACGAGCTGGTTCGGGCCCTTCAGGATTGAGGAGGGTGGAGAAGATAAGCTCCGGCGTGGAGATAACTCTGAGCCGCGGGGAACTGCTTCATCACGGGATGTGGAGGCCTGAAACAGGATTGGTTTGTCCTGCGTGACCTTCACTCCAGACGGGGGAGGATGCTCGGGCGTGGCTGATGATGCTCGCCACCCTGTTTATTATTGTTTTGCTTATTGTGTTTGTCAGTCTGTTTATCTGTCTCTCTCTCTGTCTTTATCATGGTCCCTCTCTCCTCTTGACTATCTGTCTATCTATCTATCTGTCTATCTTTGTCTTTTTATTTATCTATCTGTCTGTCTGTCTCTCCTTCTATCTGTCTTTCACTATGTTCCTTAATCTGTCTCTCTTTATTCTGTCTTTGTCTATTCGTCTTTCTGTCTCTCACTGTCTTTTGATCTGTCTCTCCCTTTACTATCTATCCATCCATCCATTTATCTCTCTGTCTGTCTGCCTATCTTTTCATCTTCATCTCTCTGTGTATCTAGTTTAGTAATGGTGTTCTTTGAACACTGAACACATGAGATGTCTGCACATTAAATCTTTCCACATATATAGAAGTGTCTAGTATCTAATGTTACGCTTTACCTTGTGAATAATTTAGTGTAAGACATTTCTCTCTTGTCTCTGTTGAGTCGAGGAGTTCATCCTACTTCTTTTTTTCTTCTTCCCTGGAAGCACAAATCTTTTCATGGTCGTACAGATGTGTAAAGCTTTCACACGCCGAACCAAAGCAGGAGAGTTAAAAGCGGGTTTAATTGAATATAATTTCAAAGAGTAAATGCTGTGGTGTTGCGGCGTCTGCTGCAGATGGTGAGGTGAAGCCGGTCCGTGACTTCTGGCTCTGGACAGAGGAACCAGAAGAAGATGAAGGCCACTTTCATGTCCGTTTGATGTCACTCCGTTATCCAGGAGAAAGATGGACTCGCTGGTAAAAATCTGCAGATCTTTTGAAGAAGTGCCGCGTGGAAAAGCTTTGTGTCGCTCGTATCTTAATGGAGACACATTTTCACTTCTTCACAAATTGGATGTTCCGAACTGCAGACGCTTTATTTTTTCCCAGATATTTATTTATGCTTTTTTTTTGTAGGGCAAGAAATGTCAACTTTTTCTGCCGTAATATTTAGGTCGCATTACAATCAGCCGCTGTAACACACGGCCTGCTGCTTTACTGATACTGGACTTCACTGAGCGGACAGACAGACAGATACAGACAGATAAAAGAACAACAAGACAGACAGACAGACAGACAGACAGATACAGACAGACAAAAGAACAACAACACAGACAGACAGACGGACACATACAGACAGATGGACGAATGGATGGATAGATAGATAGATGGATGGATGGATGGATGGATGGATGGATAGATGGATAGACAGACAGAGAGATAGATAGATAGATAGATAGATAGATAGATAGATAGATAGATAGATAGATAGATAGATAGATAGATAGATTGATAGATAGATGCTGTATATTTACAGACAAAAAGTCAGGAATTGGTGACACTGGTTTGAGTTAAATATGTGCTGAGGAAGCAATACTCCTGGAGAAGATCTGGTGTGTCTGTAATCTCTTTAGATTCCGCTTCTCTGAAGAACTCATTCCGTAGACGACGCTTTGTTCCTTTTGTTTCAGGGGTGAAACGAGACGAGGATGGATTTCTCCTGCTGAAATAAGACAAATGAGAGGAATGAGGTTTCTTTTCTCTTTTGGAAGCAGGTCCATTTCCTCCCTGTGGAGAAGCTTCTGAGAAGAACCGAGAAGCGATGAGACTCCAACCTCAGATCATCCCAAACTGAAACATCTGGCTACTGAGCACTTCCTTTCTTTCTATCCTTCTTATTGTCTTGGTGTCTGATTCTTTCATTCATTCTTTACCTTTTAGTGTATTTTTCTTTCTTTCCCTTTTTTAAATTTCTTTTGATCTTTATATCTTTTTTACTTTCTTTCTCTTTTACTGTCTTTTTCTCTCATTCATTCTTTCCCTTTTAGTGTCTTTCTTTCTTTTTTCTTTCATTCATTCTTTACCTTTTAGTGTCTTTTTCTCTCTTTCCCTTTTTTAAATTTCTTTTGATCTTTATATCTTTTTTACTTTCTTTCTCTTTTACTGTCTTTTTCTCTCATTCATTCTTTCCCTTTTAGTGTCTTTCTCTCTTTTTTCTTTCATTCATTCTTTACCTTTTAGTGTCTTTTTCTCTCTTTCCCGTCTTTTTTTCTTTCTTTCTTTTGTCCATTCGATCTTTTTGCTTTCTTTCCCCTTTAGTGTCTTTTTCTTTTTCTATTTTTATTTTTCCATCTTAGTGTTTTTCTTTCTTACTTTCTTTTTCCTTCATTCTTTCTTTCCTTTTTTCTTTTTTGTTCTTTCTTCGCCGTCTTTTGTTCTTTTTCTCTTTGTACTTTCTTTCTTTCTTTCTGTCTGTCCCTTTTAGTGTCTTTTTTTATTTCCTTCTTTATTTTATTCATTTTTATTTCTTTTGGTCTTAGGGTCTATCTTTCTTTCTTTCTTTCTTTCTATTTATTACAGTTTTTCTCAGTCGCTTTAGTACAATTCTCAGATCAGAATTGAAGTTTGCAAATCTGTGTGTGCGTTTCTCAAAACAATTTGTACAAACAGCAGAACACCATGGATTTATTGCAAAAGCCTGTAACTTGCTCAAAATGTTTAGTTCATCTCTCAAAACCAAGTCTTTATGTCATTGAACATGTAAGTGCTATCAGAATGTCAAGTCCTTGTGTCATTGTCTATGAACAAGACAGTCAAATTACTTTGTCATGTTGTCAATATAACCGTGTACTTTAGAGGGAGGTTCTGATGTAAACTATGTAAAGTTTTGATGACAATCATTGTGAAATGTAAGTTACACCTTTTTGTTTGATTGCAAGAGGCTGGAAAAGATTTCGCATTTATACTTTTATTGTTTATATTGTAAATTGTTGACAGACCATGTCATACCAACATGGAAAAAACCCACTGCAAACAGTAACACAAAGGGAAAAAAAGATAGGGCATTGATGTGGTCTTCCTACACCTCTCAAAACGTGGACCGTTCCATCTTTGCCGCCGTGATACTGATGATGATGAATAACTCATGACTTATTACAGAACGTTTACATTACGTCTCACTGAACGAGCATCTAAACATTTTACCAGGTCAGAAAAAGCATCTTACTGCCGAATAAAAGCACCTGCAGAAGAAGTGAAGTGTGTTTTGAGAGCCTGGACCAGCACGTCCAGAAAGATTCAGCTTTAGAGTGAAAGAGGACAAGCACTTTCTGTACTAAACACTACCTCCGCTTCCCAAGGCCAGTGTGTGTGTGTGTGTGTGTGTGCTCCGAACAAACCGCTTCTGTTCAGGGAACGCGAGCTACAGAATATCGATTCTTGTGCCGCTTGAATCAATGGGATTCAAACGGGTGTGAAGGGGAGCGCCGGAGAGCCAGGCAGATGCGCTCAGTTCAGCTTTTCCGTCGTCTTCACCATGGTAAATGTATTTGACAACTTCATCAAAACTTTCTAACAAGTTGTTCCTGCTCAAAGTTCATGTCAATTACCTTTTATATTTGGAACATAGATCCTTCTACTATTTTTGTCTGGGTCATGGGGAGCTTAAGATTGAATGGATGGATGGATGGATGGATGGATGGATGGATGGATGGACGAATGGTAAGACAGATGGATGGATGGATGATAGATGGTTAAATTGATGGACGTATGGATGGATGGACAAATGAACAGAAAGATAGGTAGATAGATGGATGGATAATAGATGGATAGATAGATGATAGATGGATGAATGGACAGAAAGATAGATAGATAGATAGATAGATAGATAGACAGACAGACAGATAGATAGATAGATCGATAGATAGATAGATAGATAGATCGATGGTTGGATGGATGGACGGACGGACAGATAGATAGATAGAAAGATGGATGGATGGATAGATAGATAGATTGATAGATAGATTAATGGATGGATTTATGATAGATTGATAGATAGATTAATGGATGGATTTATGATAACTGGATAGATTTATGGATAAATGGACAGATGAATATGGGTAGATAGAGGATGGATGCAAAGATGGATGGATGACCGATGGACAGACAGATTAGATAGATGGATGGATGGATGATAGATGGTTAGATTGATGGACGTATGGATGGATGGACAAATGGACAGAAAGATAGGTAGATAGATGGATGGATAATAGATGGATAGATAGATAGATGATAGATGGATGAATGGACAGACAGATAGATAGATAGATAGATAGATAGATAGATAGATAGATAGATAGATAGATAGATAGATAGATTGATTGATTGAGTGAGTGATTGATTGATTTAGTGAGTGATTGATTGATTGATGGATGTACAGATGGATGGATGGATGTGTGGATGAATGGACAGATCTGCTTTTGATTTACTAGGGTAAAAACGAGTAAAAAAAATGCAGTTAAACAAAACCTTGCTGGAAACACTTCAGAAACACAAATGTCGAATTTCTAAACTGAAAAGTCTCTGAAGATCAATGCAAATGTATTTCACAAACATCAAAAGGACGACAGGTTCTGCACTCTTCCGTGAGCTGGTGACCTGGCCAGGTGAAGTCTCCACACGGTTTGTTCCAGAAGCGCTACACACACACACACACACACCACACACACACACACCAGGAGTTCCTGCTAAACATCGCTCCAGTCTGAAGTGAAGCGATAGAAGGACGGAGGAGAAAGACACACTGTTTGTTTGGCCTCGTTAAAACTTTTTGGTGCCTCATAACCTGCACAATTATCTGTTATTCTTGTTTTTATAATTTAGTAAACATCAATGTAAATATTGTTTGTTACATTTTTCGTGTATTTGTTTTGGAAATGGTGGAAAGATCTAATTCCTTGTTTGTCTTGGTCAAAAAAAAACTGATTCTGCTTCTACTTTACAGTTAGCGTAAATCTCTTTCTTTTTACTGTTTACATGCACATGACATGAGTGTGTGTAAAGCACGTGTCATTTTATGTGGCCCGCGAGAGTTGCACAGTTTTGATTGTCTAAAAGAAAATACCAAAAAATAAATTAAGAGCGTGCGTTGACCTAAAACTACATTTCCCACAATGCCTTTCGACTACGGTAGCCACAGCAGTGTTTCCACAGTCTTGTCATTTATCTTTCTTCTATTCACTTGAACAGTTTGATCCTTCATTAATTTTGTGTGCTTGTGTGCTTTCATAAGCTGACAACATTTAAAAAGATTTATGTTAGAGCAACAAGCAATCATGGGGTTTCAACGCAACTGCAATTGATTAAGTTACAATAAATACTGAGTTGTGTGAGACACCAGGCCATTTCAGGACCAGGGACGGCGCAGTCACAGGTGTGAGCGCTCAAACTCAAACAGGGTAGTTACATTTACTTAACATACATTTGGTTACATTTAATTAACAATAATTTCAATAAAAAACAATAAATTCGGCCCTTTGAGGACAGACATTATGCCTTTTTCTTTCTTTGTTCTTTTCCCCTTGTATTGTCTTTCTTATTTGTTTCTGTGTTCCCTCCTTTCTTACCTTTTAAGTGTATCTTTCCTTCTTTCATTTAGTTTTCTCTACCCCTTTCGCACTCCCTCTCCCTCTCTTTCATTATATCTCTTGCACTCCCTCTCTCTCTCTCTCCCTCTCTTTCATTATATCTCTCTCTCTCTCTTTCTCCCTCTCTTTCATTATCTCTCTCTCTCTCTCTCTCTTTCTCCCTCTCTTTCATTATCTGTCTCTCTCTCTCTCCCTCTCTTTCATTATCTCTCTCTCTCTCTCTCTCTCTCCCTCTGTGACTGATAAGTGTGTCTGATGGCCTGAGGGATTTGTCCTGCTGCTGTAGTGTGTGATAAAGGCTGTTATATAGAGCTTCGGGCATCTTCTTCTCTCCTTCAGCTCGGGTTCCAGCGCCACTCACATCCAGAGCCGGACAAACACGCGACGCTAAAGTGCACGTCAATGTTGGCGCACGAATACGTAATGAGCGCCATGGAATATTGACGGACAGGAAGTGTCGAGATACACAAGTGAAAGTGCGTTTGAAGCGTCTGACTGTGTTTCCCCGAGCTGAAGATCCTCCGACATGCGGGAGACGCGAGAAATGTCACGGCGAATTGAGTCGATTCGCTTTCTTATTGGAGCGAGAGATGCAGGACGCAGACGTCCGTTTGTGGATTCTGTTTTATTCTTTTATATTGTCTCTCTCTCTCTTCTGAAAGCAATGAATAATACACTGGGGCGCATGAAAAAGGGATGAGGAGACTCTTGTGAAACTCCAGTGCAATCTTCCACTTTCCGCATCTTGTGTCGTGTGTTTTTTTCTGGACGGCTGAAACCATCGTGAGAATTGTCGGTTGCGTCCAGGAGAAAGAAACGCGTCTGACGTGCAGATTCACCCGCGTCAAAACTCTCCACATCAGCGCAGAGAGCGTGAAATGACACGCACCCACACGCCGGCCGCACACAAGGAGTCGAGGAGCGAGTTCGAGGACCGGTCGGGGATTGTGTGTGTGTGTGTGTGTGTGTGTAGCGCTGTGTGTTTTATTCTGCTTTTCTGCTTTTTTTTTTTCTTTCTTTACTCTCACTGATACATTCATTCACTCACTCATTAACACCAACTTAGTCACACGCATAAACACTCGATCACACTCACTCTAAATCTCTCTTTCTCTCTCTCGCTCACACACACACACACAGAGGTTTGTAAGTATACAATATGTATACAAATGTAAAATACAAATTATTCTAAAAAAAAAAAAAAACTACAACTAACATGTAAAGTACTACGAACCAAAAATACTAATAAGTAAAAAAATATTTACAAAATTCACAAAAATTCCCAATATTTACTCAAGTACTTTACATCACTGACACACAAACTCTCTGTCTTTCTCACACACACACAAACTCTCTCTCTCTCTCTCTCTCTCTCTCTCTCTCTCACACACACACACACACACACACACACACACACACACACACACACACACGTTCACTCTCTCACACCGTGTCTCCCCGTATCTTGACAGCAACACTCGGGCAGCATTGTGATGGGTATCATAATAAAGCTCTCCACCCACTGAAATCTATAAAAGGTTTTAATGTCATGGGCCGTGATTGCCACCACTTTCATTTCCATTTGGCCCAATCACAGGGCGCTGTGTGTTGGATGGACCTGACAGGCCGGGCCGGGAGCGCTGCTGGTAATGGCTGCTGGCCTGAGATGGATATTTCTTATCAATACTAATTGCGTGGGACTGACAGAGATAATTGTCCCATTCTCTGACACAAAATGAAAGTCTTTTTTGTTCAGAATAGAAGCAAAGGAAGAGCAACAGACCCTGGAAAAGTTTCAGATTAACAGATTCACGTTGACAGATTAACTGATTTAGAGATTAACTGATTTACAGATTAACTGATTTATAGATTAACGCTGGCTGTATTCAAAACGATCATTGATGATTATGATACTGATTATTTGCTGAAACTGTCGTTAACATTAGTCGTAATTCACAGATTAATGTTGGCCGTCATCAAAACGATGATTGATCATTATGTACTAACAATTATTTACAGCAGCGTTACACATATTAGGGTAAAATAGAATTTGCACAACTGTGATTAAAATGAACATTGATTAGATAAAAAGTTTATTGCAGATTTATTGCAGCCTAAATTGCAGATTAAATTATTGATGATTAATGATTATTAGCTGAAATTATTTTCTCACAGATTAGCGTTAGCAATAATTCATATATGAATGTTAGCTGTAATCAAAATAATTATTGATACTTATAAACAAAACATTTTTTTGATTATCAGTTGAAATTAATATTTAATTGATTATTGTTGCCTATAGTTAAAATGGTTATTGATGATTATTGTAATGATTATTATCTTAAATCGCTTTTTTCACTAAAAAAGTTAACAATTTAAAGAGTGATAATGCTAACGATTAAAGTTAGCATTAATTAACAGATTAATTTTAGCCTATAATTACTGGTCACAATTTTTTTGTAAATTACACTGTAGCTAGGTAACAAGTGAATTTTAGTTTTTTTTTTTTTAGCTAAATTCTGCTGTCTATCTGTCTTCCTGTCCATCTGTCTTTCTCTCTTACATCATTTTGCCTGTCTTTCTGTCTCTTTGTCCACCCACCCGTCTTTTTTCTGTCTATCTGGTCATCGGTCTGTCTCTCTGTACATCTGTCTGTCTATTCCTAGCCATTAGTTTGTAAAGTCCCGAGTCTGATCCCTCTGAAGACTTTAATGTGGATGAAGATGGCAATGAGGAAAAGCTCCGTGACCCTGGAGGAAGCGTTTGTCTTAATGAAGAAGTGCGGTTGACACTCTTCTGATTCGTGATCAAAGTCGGCGGATCAAAGCCAGAAAAGATCCTGCTTTACACACGGAGCCGTGAGAGATTTGCATGAACGTAAGTAAATGTGTGTTGGAGCGGGTGGAACAGGATGTTTTTCCCTTTGCATTTTGTAGAAACAAAAGCTTTCAGACTCGTCCTGGCGCTTGAAAGCAATTATACACTTTTCTCCGACGAGGACCTGTATTACATCATTTACACATTTGCTTAAGTGTGTTTTTACTCCTCCTTTGCTTCAATTTTCACGTCTTGCAAAGATTTTGCGTGTTTACCTCATATAAACTTCTTTTTAAAGTAATTTCTGGGAATTTAGTTCTTTTTTTTGCAACCTTTTAACGTTTTAGGTAACGGGACTTTTATTTTGAAACGGCTGGAAGTTAAGATGGCTGTCACTCACCTTGAGCTTGTGAGAGAAAACAAAGTTGCACAAGAAATCTTGGAGCACAAGTCTTCGAGAGTCGTGTTTGCATTCTTTGTGATTTTATATCTTGAATGTTTTTGCCTCTTAAATTTGCCTTGAAGTCGTTTGGAGCAATTTATTTTTTGTTTAAGCATTCATCCACTAGGGTCGCCACCCGTCCCTTGAAATACGGAATTGTCTCGTATTTGTGACTGAAATTGCGTGTTTCATTTTGAATCAATACGAGACAGTTATTGTTCCATATTTTTGATAAAGTATAAAGTGATGTTGTCGTATCCCCGCCCCCTATGCGTCCTTTATTTTATGGTAATAAAAGTGGTATCCTTATCATCCACACATCCACCACTCTTCATTATCCTGCAAAAAAAAGGCACGAGTTTTAGATTAGATTAGATTCAAGTTTATTGTCATTACACATGTACAGGTACAAGGCAACGAAATGGAAGAGAGAGCTGCTGCGCTCACGCGCGCTGCCCATGTCTTCTCGAAGTTCAATTTAATATAAGATTTAGTCAAGAAACAACACAGCTAAAAGTCAGAGAAATAATGACAATTGACTGATTTGTCAAAGTAACCAAATCTCTGGGTTCGTGAGGGGCTTTTATTCTAAAAGTCTAGTAAAACCTCCAATAAGCATAAACGCTTTAGTTTATGTAACAAACTCAGACATAATTCAAATCAACCTTCAAGCTTATAAAGTTTTCCTGACTTTTTGCTTTTAGCAGCATCGTTGTCAAATGCTCACACGTCTTCTTCTAGTTCCCCTCATCCACCAAGGACGTTTCTGAAGTGTCCTTCAGCCATGCTGCTTTTTCTACAGGTATCATGCGCAGGAAAGCAGAATAAACCTCTTTACACGATCCGATGATTCAAGCTCAACAAAAAGAACCTGAAAAAGTCACTGAAAGCCGACATCGCTGGCCATCGTCTCCATTAACGTTTCGTGACCTTTGACTCTGGAGCGTTTTTCCGGACATAATCGGAAAGAGTTGCTGAATTGTATTCGCCGTGCAAATCGCTATTAATGCGCAGAAACCGACAAAATGTGCGCAGCAAAGGATTGAGAATTTGATGTTCATTATTGGAGCGTCTTATAATCCAATTGTTTATCCCTTTGCCATCCATCTGTCTTTCTCTCTTAGTCTATCAGTCCGTCTGTCTATCTGTACATCCGTTTGTTTATTCTTCTGCGTCTTATACTCGAATAAATACCGTAAATAATGTTTATATTGGAGGTTTTTATTTATATCTGTCAACGCTGAAGCTGATTGGCTGTTTAGTGACACATGAATTTAACTTAAAGACGGCCCCTTCTCAGCATCCAATCAGGTGATTCACTCCCTCTGTCTGTCTCTCCCTTCCCCTGTCATCCCCTCCATTCCTCAGTCCCGCCCTTCCTCCTTTCTTTCCTTCATTCCTACCTTCATTTGTCCCTCCATTCCTTCCTCTCTCCCTCACTGCCTCTCTCTCTATTCCTTCTTTCTCTCTTTCTTCCTTTCCTGCCTCTCTCCCTCTATCCCTTTCTTCCTCTCCATCTCCTTTTCTTTCTTTTGTTCTGCCCTTCCTTCTCTCCTCCCTTCCTTCCTCTGTCCCTCACCTTCCTCCCTCCCCTTTCTTTCTTCTTCCCTTCCATCTTCTCTCACTCCCTTGTTCTCTTCGTTCCTCTGTCCTTCACTGCCTCTCTCTCCCTCAATCCTTTCCTTCCTCTGTCCCTCCCTGTCTTTCTTTTGTTCTTTCTTTCTTCCTTCCTTCTTTTCGTCCTTCCTTTCTCCCTCCCTTTATTCTTTCCTTTCATCCTCTCTCACTCTCTTCTTCTTTTCCTCTCATCCATCCTTTCTCCTCTTGCCACTCTCCGTGACGACGGCTCATCCCCTCGTTCTCTTCAAGCCGTCATCAGTCCCTCACATTGGTCCCATCATCCACACGTGCTGATCATCTCCAGAAGCGTGCAGGACTCACTGTTAGTGTTAGCATGCAGCGTGCGCCGTCTCCCTGATGTATATTCACCACGCCAGTTTAACCAATCAGTTCCGGCGGCCGATAAGAGCAGCTGCATCAGTGTGTCCAGTACGCTACATCCTCAAATTAATTTGTTCTTCACTGATAACCCCCCGTAGGCCTGTTTCTCTCTCACATCTCCTCAGCAATGTGAAAATATAAATGAGTCTGTGCTCGTCTACACGGCCTTGATTCCCGCCTCAGAAGAATCGTCCTCTCGCGGCTTTGTCCGCTGCTCTGGGTGGATTTCGCACACGCGTAAACTGAGCGTAACTGTCGGTCCCGAGCATCTGCCGAGGGTCCGTGACGCGTGGAGATTCCCGCCTGTTCCGAGCAAAAGCGGAACGATCTGTGTTTCCAGCGATAGTTCGGTTGCGTCATCGGTTTTAGCCGATTCCTGGTAAAGTATCAGCTTGTGATTGATCTTTTGAACTCTGAAAGCTTGTTTGCACCATAACGAAGGATTTCTGCTATTTTAAGGCCTCTTTTGTACTTGCGTCCATGTGGTTTTATTATTAGAGATGAGCCATATGCCGGGCAAATCTCCTTTAGACCACAAGGTGGCGCCACTTTAAATGTGTGGCAGGGGTGGGCAAACTTTTTGATTCGTGGGCCACATTGGGTTCTAACATTCTAAAAAGGGGCTGGACCGGGCTTCCTGGCCAAGCGGCTGTCAATCACTCACCAGCTAATCAGAATAAGGGCCGCCCCTAAGTGAAGCTTGTGCCAGAAGTCTAAACGAAAAAAAGGAAATGGATGAAAAAATCTGAGGTGGAAAAAACGTGAAGATTTTTGTTTGTTTCTTAGAATGTTTGATATTTTTGGCATCTGATGCCATAGACCAGTGGTTCTCAACCGGTGTGCCGCGGCACTAAGGGGTGCCGTGAGATCTTTTGAGGGTGCCGCCAAAAATTCGGGGAAAAAATTGCTATTTTTTTATTAAGGCAGAATGTGTAAACAGTATTCTCATATCATCTAGGACTAGGTATTGTAAGGTGTTGTTGCATGCAAACTCTCGAAATGAAACAAATAAATAAATACCGTATTTTTCGCCGTACAAGACGCACTTTTTCTTCCCCAAAACTGAGGGTGAAAAGTTGGTGCGTCTGGCAAATACAGAGATCCGCGGAGCGCGGTCACCGCCATCTAAGTGTGCAATACCGCGGTATTACATACGTTGTCTCGCTTTCTTTCTCACGCAGAATCTTGTGAAAGAATGAAACCACTATTTCCAAACGAAAACGAACTTCGATCAAAATAAAACAAGCAGATTTTCTCAAGTGCGTCTTTAAAACCAAAACAGTCGCTCTCTTAAAGGCACAGCGCAGAAAACGGAGCTTCACGCATTTGCGCGTGAAGTACAAACTGTATTTGATTAGCAATGTTCGTGCCGTCAGTGGCGGTTCTAGGCATGGGCGAACGGGGCAGTCGCCCAGGGCGGCATTTTTTCATGTCACGTGGGGGGCACGAGCGCGTCCGCTAAGCGATTTTCTATTATATATTCGCGGCGCCCCTGTTTGAGTTTACTGAAGGAGTCGTGCATATAAAATGTGAGAGAGGTGGAAAACAGAGGCTGAGATGCGGCGCACACGGAAACTCACGTTTCTCAAAAATAGAAGCCGGCGGCCGCACTAAACAAAGTCTGCGGCGCGCCCGAGGGGGATAATCTGTTGATTCGAATCTTTAAAGCTATCGGGTGCGGTGCACAATTTAGAAAACAGAGACATAGAGAAAACGAGTAAAATGTAAAGGTGTGCAACAGCATTCTCTGTGTCCCTGTCTTCAATAAAGGACAGTAAATACAGTGTTCGATATACGGTGAAGAAATGTATCCGTGAAACATTGTACTAATATATTTTTTAAGTGAGATTATTTTCAAAATATATTCATCCAAATATATGGGCCATTTAAAACATGTTCTTAACATATTTTAAAAAAATAGTTTTTTTTTTGTCTTTATGCGGTATTCTAATAATTTAAATTAATAATGATTGCAAAATCCATATCGTGGCACATCTCATTACCGGTATACCGGCCACCCCTACTTTCACTGTTATACTGACTTTACTGACATACAATTGTTCTTAAACTGCTGTTAACTTTTATACAATTGATATAAAATATTTTACTACAGTATTCAGTTCAGAATCTTTTTTTTCTAGATTTCCTCCTTTAAAATTGAGTGCGTCTTATATGGCGGTGCGTCTTATATGGCGAAAAATACGGTAATAATGTTTTTAAATATCTATTTTCTTATAAGGGTGCCGGGAACTTTTGAAAGGCTTTCCAAGGGTGCCTCAAACAAGAAAAGGTTGGGAACCACTGCCATAGACTGACAGTGTAAAAATAAATGTAAAAAATATACTAGTGCAATTATTTCACGTACATTTTGTGTTTGTGCTTTCCAGTTTTTAAAATGTGTTACATAAAAAAATTATAAACAGATTATAACAGATTAATTGGATTTTCATTAAAAAAAAACTTCATTTATTTTTACAAGTTCGGCCGGCCAGATGTAGTTTGCCCATGCCTGATGTATGGGCTCATCACTCACTACCGTATCTGATCTACCACTCATTTTTTTCCGAAGAAGAACAAAATATTGAATCCGCCAATCAAGACCTCTGAAAATAAGCCCTAGTGAAGGTTTCGAGCTTTAAGAAAAAAACAATACGGTAATATAAATGTAC
Source organism: Paedocypris micromegethes (assembly GCA_028031935.1). Classification (NCBI taxonomy): domain Eukaryota; kingdom Metazoa; phylum Chordata; class Actinopteri; order Cypriniformes; genus Paedocypris; species Paedocypris micromegethes. The sequence goes on along the minus strand of CM051495.1, from coordinate 32,846,662 downwards.
AAACTAGTGCTGTTAAAGTTAACGCGTTAACGCACGTGATTAATTTGAAGTGCTTAATCGCGTCAATTATTTTTAGCGCATTAAACAGTTACATTTTTTTTTTAAGTTTTGGTTTAGCAACGTGCAATGAATAGAACCAAGAGAATAATTTGACAGCACTAGTACAAACAAAGCAACAATTACCATTAACACCGTCTTGCTTCCAACAAAAATAAGATTGAGATTCTCTGAAATCGCCCCCAAAATAAAACGCTTTAGAGCGGAAAATCGGTCACACGAAATCAGAAGCGAAAAAACAAAAGTGTGCGTCTAAAAATAAGCTTCCTGTGATATTCGGTTTGATCCGAAGTGGCGTTTTCCGCGCGACAGTGTGAAATACGGTGTTTGCTCCGGCATCATTAGTGCCGAGGGAAGAGCTGCGTCTCACCGGCCCCTTTACGCATGAAGAATGCTCGCGGTCCCTCAGACTATAACCCATGAATAATTGAGAGCCCAGTGCTGGAATGAAGGCGCACATTAAACACCAGCCCACTGGAATCGACCCGCTCCCAAGCCACGGGCCTAATGTAAATAATTACTTCTTTTCCCAACACTTCCATAATGAGTCCTGTATAATGGCCGGCGGTCGGCATGTGTGTTTAAGACTGGCGATAAAACCCGTGTGAGGGAAAGAGCGGGAAAGAATCGACTGGTGTTCAAATCTAGCCGATTTATTTCTGCAGCTTTGTTGTGTAAAAAGCCACTTTGAAAGTTTCCCTTATTTGTTTGGCAGGAGTCTATTTGTTCATTTCCACAATTCTGTAGGCCAGAAGTAAGCCCTCGCTCGGACTCTTGTAACTTGTGTTATATTGAAACTCTATTCGTTTTTTTAAACCCTCAATATTTTGTACCATATTTTAATATACTGTAGTTATTTATATTGGTTATTCAGTGTGTATATTTTACCATTATCTTGTCTTTCTTTTTGCACTAAACGGAGTAGCAATGCTAATGTTGCAACCTTGGACTACACTGCCCATGATCCTGTGTTTCTGTTCACGCCTGGTGTGTCATCGTCCTCTATAATCAGTTTCACCTGTTCATCATCACCGTTGTCAGTCATTAACGTTGCACTTCGTCTGTTCTGTTGTGGTCTGTAAGTTTAAGTCCTGTTTTTCGTCATTAAATGTCCGTTTGTTGTCACATCGATCCCTGGCTCTTCATCTCGTCACCTTCACTCGTCCCGGATCGTAACAGCTAAATTCATGGTAACCCTGTGATACAATAAAAGTGAAATTGAAAAGTGAAAAAAAAAAAGCATACTATTCTATTCTACTATGTGCAGTATGTAGTAGTGTATGTTATTTTTTTTTTTTCCATTTTATTTTAGTTTATTATTTTAGAATAAAAATTGTGATAGCCTTTTAATTAGTACATTTTTTTTAGCTTGTTTTATTATAATTTTAATTATTGTCTTGTGAAGCACAGAGCGAGTGATCTGATTGGTTCTCGTTTTAGAGATGCGCATAATAATTACTGGCATTTAAAAAGACCCCAAAAATAATTAATCAAAAGTTAAATAGATTACAAATCACTACACGAATACAAACATTACATTGCATGATTACATTATTTTCATTTAAACGTAATATTGTGAGTGCATCATGTCTCACCTCACAACCTACAGACAACGTAATTAATAAAAGAGGCGGCGCTAATCACGGTGGGAGGATTCTCTCTCTTTTTGTCTATTTGTTAGTCTGACTCTATTGGTCTCCATTCTTTCTGTCACTGTCTGTCTCTCTCTCCTTCCTTCCCTCCCTCTCTTGCTCTTGCTTTTTTGTCTGTTTGTCTGACTCTATTGGTCTCCCTATCTCTTTGTCTGTTTCTCTCATTGTCCGTCCGTCCGTCTGTCTCTTTCTCTGTGTATTTGTCTGTCAGTTGATTTGTCCTCTGTCTTCTGTGACTCTCTCTCTCTCTCTCTCTCTCTCTCCATCACCATTATTTTTGCTCGATTATCTCTCTCTATTGCCGCTCAATTACCACATTAAAACCAGCGGGTGAACGGAGAGCGTCATTAGCGGACAAGCGCGATAATGCTGGCGAGGTTGCGCTGTGTTTTTTTGGAGCGGGAAAGGTCGTTTCCGCAGTCGTTTAGCTTAGTTTTACACAGAAAGCTGCTCCGAACGTGTCCGATTACAGAGATTAAAGCCTTTGGAACAGTCGATTACCGTGTGACAGTCATCCTGGCATCTCCACGCGCCTCCATTTGGATTAGACGCCGCGGCTTTAGCCAAAGAGTTGGAGGGGAAATGACTTTTCGTTTGAAGGTGGTTGGCTGATGACCTTGAGATTCGCTCCGTCACTGATCCTGTTTTTCGCGAGGAGAAGCCGGTGGACTCAGCGCTCGCTCCGTGAAGCTTAACGTGGAGAAACGGTTTAGCCGCTGAATAGGCCTTTATCGCAAACGCGCCGCAAAATGGTTGCCGTCTGTATCAATGGTGGCCGAGTTTCAGCGAATGGGTGAAGAAATGGCCTTTTATCAGCAAGCTGTCACTCGCTCAGCACCAGCATCACTCCATCACATGAACAGCCCTAATCCAATGGTGCGATCAGAAAAACACTGGGTAGAACTTTTTACTTGGACTTTTTTTTAGAGGAATAAAAGTTTTATTACCAGAGGAAAAAGCTCCAGTGCCAGCTTTTCTCTTTCTTTTTCATTGTCTCTGCTTGTCTGTCTCACTGTTTGACCATCTAGCTATCTTTCTCCCTCTCTATCTGTCCATCTCACACTCTTTCTCATTTTCTGCTCAAGTCTGTCTTTTTGTTGATCTCTCTCTCTCTCTACCTTCTCCCTCTCTCTAAGTCTCTCTCTCTCACTCCAAGTTTCTCTCTACCTTCTCTCCTCTCTCTCTTTCTGTGTCTTTTTAAGTTTCTCTCTACCTTCTCTCTCTCTCTCTACCTTCTGTCTCTCTATCTAAGTATCTCTCTACCTTCTCTCTCTCTCTCTCCTTTTCTGCTCTTCTGCTTTCCATCTGTTTGTTGCTCTTTCTATCTTTCTCTTTCTACCATTTTGTCTGTCGCTCTTTATGCTGTTCATCTCTTGCTTTCATCTCTTCTCGGCAAGTATCCCTTTGCTTCTCTATTTTCCTTTCTCTATCTCTCTCTATCCCTTATTTGTCTACTTCTTTGTCTCATTTTTATTTTTACCTCTATATCTGTCCCTTTTGCCTGTCAGTTATTACTTGTGTCTGTTTAAATCTTTCTATAAAAAATAGTCAACTGACAGTGGTCTGTCTGTCTGTCTCTCGCTCTCTCTTTCTTTCCACCTGTCTGTCTGACTTTGCAACAATTTTGTTGTATTGGCATGATTGTTTTAATACAAGTATGTAAATGTTTATTTACAAATCTTTGACTATTTTGAAAACGATTTCAAGAAAGTGAGAGTAAATGGGAGACAGTGCAATGAATGGCAAAAAAATAATGGAAAAAAAAAAAAAGAAAGAATGGCAGCAAACTAAAATCACCGGGCGAAAGGAGGAAGATGCATTTTCTGCCGATTAGACACTCAGCAGTATAAGAGTGAAAATGTTTTGAAAACGGCTTCAACGTACTGATCTGAGAGAGTGAGAGAGAGAAACAGTGAAGCCAACACACACACACACACACACACACACACGTTAGAGTTGTGGTCGTGGCTGAGCGATGGCATTATTGACGGCATCTTTTATGAAGAGGTGTGAGAGGCAGAGCTGTATATTTAAGGCTGTTAATTGAGCTTCTTTCATTCAGCGACTGACTGATGTCGTTGCCTGTGGCTGCGTCCAGCATTATCTTCAATTATTCTTTCATGGCCTTTCCATCGAACACCGATCCCATGCCAGCGACGCCCTCCACCTCCCACTGTTAGAGCCCCAGCCATTATTCCAGATGCACAAAGGTGAGACGGACACTAAAACTTTAGTTCAAAAAAACATGGTGAAGTGTGTGTGTGTGTGTGTGTGTGTTTAACGAGTGATCTGAAAAAGTGAAAGTACTAATGCCTTACTGTAAAAAATTAACTTATGTATTATGAATTTATGCAAAAAAAACCCTAAGAAATGTGAAAAACTGGAAACTCTTTATTTATGAGGTTTTATTTCCTATAATAGAAAAGAAATTAAACACCAAATGGATTAAAAAAAGAACAAAAAGTCTCATTCAAACTAAAATGAGCAAAAATGTGCCTAATCACTGGATTTAGCTGATGAATAGCATCCAGTACCTTCAGAATCCTGCAGATGGCGATATCACCTCATCCGCCTAAGAAATTAACCACTTCTTGGTTAAAAAAAGATGCCGTAGAAAAAGATGGCGACTTGTTGTGCACAATCACAATGTAGTGAGTAACACAGTGTAGTGGAGTAAAGAGTACAGATACTCAATCACAAAACCAGTCATGTAGAGAGTAGAAGTTGCTTCTATTTTTGATACTCAGTACAAAGAAGCCAAAAATGCTAAAAGTAACAAAGTCCATTTACTCAAGTACTTTACACAGCTAGTGTGTGTGTGTGTGACCGTCTCACACACACCCTCCCTGCTCCGTTTTAAACGAGCCTCATCAATGTTTCAATCTCAATCTAACAAATTACAATGTAGCGGCTTTCGTCCTGACGGATGATTGGCTCTGTCAGAGTGCTTCCTGTTTCATTGGTTGTTGTAGATGATTTGTGCCCTTTGACCTCAGCGTGTCAGCTTTATTGCCACAGAGGTCACACGCAGTCAGAACTCCCCGTGGAGTGGCGAGACCTCTTCCCGTGCCGGAGCAGAAGCTGCCGGAGCAGAAATGATGGAAGTGCGGCTCCGGAGGGAGACGGGTCTGACAGTCGCGTTAGGGATTCATGAGGCGTTCGAGATGGAAACCAATTGGTGGGATCAGACATCATCTGCATCAGGCTGATTTCAGCAGCAGGGAAATTCTCTCCACGGCCCGGAGTGAATAAACATTGTCTTTCCGCTCGTGTGGAGAGAATATGAACTGGTAAAGATCGAGAATGTGTGTGAGGAAAAATTTGGTTTGTTCAGTCTGAAGACCTGGTTTAGAACATTCCCAGTGGTCTGTCTGGTTCTGCCGTCATTTGTAGTGACGTGTCTGTCTGTATTGGGTCTATAAGGACCTCTAGAGGTCTAAAAGGGTCTGCAGAAGTCTATCTAGATCTTTCTAGGCTTCCTGGTCTGTCAAGGTCTCTAGAGTTCTGTAGATGTTATCAAGGAGATCACTAGAGGGTTTTGTCTAGGTTGGTAGTATGGAAGGGTCTGTGTCTCGATCTGTCCAGGTCTGAATTCTGTTGTGGTGCTGTAGAGGTTTGCCTGGTTCTGTAGAGGTCTGATGTGGTCTGTTGATTCTTTAGAGGCCTGATTCTATAGAGGTTTGAAAGGGTCTGTTTGACTGTATTGAAGTCTGAAATGGTCTGTTTGGTTCTATATACTTAGGTTTGAAGGGTTCTAGTTCTATAGAGTTTTGAAATGGTCCGTCTGGTTCTGTGGAGTTCTGTTTTGTTCTATTGAGTTCTGAAGTTGTCTGTCTGGTTCTGTAGAAGTCTGAATGAGTTTTTCTTGTTTGGTTGAGGTCGGAACTTGTTTTGTGGTTCTGCAGAAGTCTGTATGAGTCATTTTGTTTCTATATAGATCTGAAATGGTCTGTAGAGATCCAATAGGGTCTGTCTGGTTCTGAAAAGTTCTGATAGGGTCTATTGGTTGTTTAGTGGGTCTGATTCTATAGAGGTTTGAAAGGGTCTGTTTGGTTGTATTGAAGTTTGAAATGGTCTGTCTGGTTCTGTATAGGTTTGACGGGTTCTAGTTCTATAGAGGTTTGAAGTGGTCCGTCTGGTTGTGTGTAGGTCTGTTTTGTTCTATTGTGGTCTGGAAGGGTCTGTTTGGTATTGTAGAAGTCTGAATGGGTAAGTCTGATTCTGTAGAAGTTCTGTAGTGGTCTATCTGTTTTTGAGGTCTGAAGGGGTCTCTCAAGGTCTGAAAGGATTTGTGCAGAGGTCCAATGGAGTTTAGATGTGTTTGTGCTGCTCTTGTGGATTTTTTTGGAGCTCGTGTTCAAGTAGTGCTTTCTCTGCAGGCTTTTTGTGTCGAGCCGAGTGGGAGCATGATAAATGCCATTTATGTGCTGCATTTAGCAAAGACACTGCAACAGCGACTTTACAGGAGACAATATAGCTGCCGTCATTTATCAGAGATAATGGGTCATAGTTTACTACTGACACATCGCATCCATCTTAGGGTCTGACCTCTGCATGGCTCCTGTCACAGACCAGGTCAGTAGCGGCCTCAAGCCAATTCCTGATTCAACGGAAGGTTTGTAGAGCTGCCGTGTGATTGCTCAGAGAGAAAGTAAAAGTGATGAAGTACAACAACTGTCACTGGTGATTAGCGTATTACACCAAGCTCCTCCCCTTTCAGCATCAGTCAGGACGTTCTTTGCCCTGCTGAAGAAAAATTGAATGTAAAATTGAATTCCTTGGATTCAATTGTACGAGAATGAAAAGATGGAAAAAATATAGTTTGCTGAAATATTGGACAGGAAGCAGTTTATCCACAATGCTCACGGTGAAGGAAACGTGCAAGATTTTAACTTTTTGATACGTGACAAGATGTTACTTTGTACTAACAGTGTAGAAATTAGAATTAAAGAAAATGTGGCCTAAATTTAGAAAATACCACTGAAGGGTTAAAAAAGATTTTAGGAAAAAAAGGAAACACATGAAATTTTACTTTGTGTGTGAAAAAATTACTTTTAGTTAAGAAATCTTCTAATTAACTAACAACTACTAGTAATAAGCCGATATTTCATTAGTTATAGTTAATTGGTTAACCCAATAACTAATCAATTGTGTTCAAAAGTATAAAAATACAACAAACTACCACGGGTAATAATAACTAGTGTTAATAACAAACTATTTAACATCAAACCTACTGAAACAATGGCTTCGCAACATTTATAAATGTACAGAAACTCAAATTTCAGTCAATTAATCTCAGCCAGAGAGTTTTCATTTTCAATCAAGTCCAGGTTCTCTGCATGTTCTTCGTGAAGCTCCGATTCTTCAGATATCATTCCGAGTCCAGACTGCACAAGCTCAAACCATCAAAGATCCACACAAGCTGAAAAAAGTATCCTCTCCCGTTTAAAGTTTAAATGGCGTTTCCATGACAACTATTCCATATTTTCAGCATTCTTCCAACAACACATCAGTTAAGTCTCTGAATTTTACCAATTTCATGGAATCTAATTAATCCTAAAACAATAGAAATCCACTGAAGCTCTAAACGGTCTAAACTCGGCTGGTTTCCTTCTCCGTCAGATAAAAGTTCCAGAGTAATTACAGTTTAATTAGTGCGTGGCGTCCCGCTGAGGTCGCGACCTTTAACCCAGACGGACTCCAGCTACTTCCATTAATTATGAACATGGATTTAAGTGATAATGTTACAGTATCTTACTTTTCATGTTAAAGCTCTGCTAATCATAAGTGTTATTACTTCTTTTTACATTAAGAGGATTTTTTTTAACCATATCAGTGCTTTTTTTTTAAGTGGTACCAAGAAATGCATTATTGTAATTCAATTACTTTTCTTTTTTAGTAATTTCAGTGCTAATTATAGCCTCATTTTGTTAATAACCGTTTCATTCTCTCTTTCCCTCTTTCTCTTTGTATCTCTTTCTCATTCTCATAGTGTCTTTGCATTTCTCTCTCTATTTTTGTTCTCTCAAAGCCAAGTCAAAGTCAAATAAGTCATTTCTCTTTTTCTCTCTCCTACTCTTTCTTTCTCTTTTTGTTTCGATTTTCATCTACTCGTCTCTCGTTCTCTTTGTGTCTCCCTCTCTCTCTACCTGTGACTTTTGTGCGCTTTGAGACAGTTAAAACTGTGAAAAGCGCCCTACAAATACTCGTATTATTATTATTATTTCTCTTTTTCTGTCTCCCTTTGTGATTCCCTCTCTTCCCCTCATTTGTCTCTCCTTCTTTCCGTATTTTGAGTTCTCTCTCTCTCCCCATCTTTTGGTCTCTTACCTTGATTCTCTCTTCCGCTCTCCTGTTTACTCGCTCTCTTTTTCTCTCGCCCTCTGTACATCAATCTCTCTTGTCTTCCTCCCTCTTTCTCATTCTTCTTTCAGTTTTTCTCGTGCCTTCACAACCTGTTTGCCCTTGTGTACGACATGAATGGAATGAAACGGCACTCATTGGGAGTTCCACCATCGTTCCCCTTCGGTCGTATTATCAGAGTCCCGTGGAAAATATGAGAGTGAGACAGAATTAAATCAGCCGGCATGTTCAGCACTCAATCGATACGCGCTTCTCTCTATCTGTTCCAGATGAATGCGCAGGCCACTGGCAAACTATTAGCTTATTACAAAGGCAAAGCAGAATTAATTTCCTAGAAGAAAAAAAAACTCTTTCTGTTGAGAAACGCTTAGGAGAAGAGAAATGTTCTGTGGTCACGTGTGCGGTTTGTTCTGCGCCTCACGACACGTTTGACAGCTTTTGACATTCAGATTCTCGTACTTACTGTCTGAACTTTAAAACTTCTGTCATTCCAACGTGCAGCATTTTAAAGACGACACCGGCTGGACTGTAACTTTTGTCCTTTAGTCCAAACAAAAGCCCTTGGTCTGATTTCAGGGACAATTTCAGGCGAATTTCAGGCGTCTCCAGGTTAATAATTTGTACATTTGTACAAATTTAGTTTTTCTGTATTTAAATCTATCTAAGACTAAGATCCTTTCTGTGACTCTTTCTGTGAAACCGTTTGTTATAAGGTCAAGTTTTTATTCTATCAATGGTGGAAGCTCATAACGGACAAAGTGTTAAGTTATTAAGTTTAGCTTGGCTGCTAATTTACCTGCAAAGTTACAATCGTTGTCATGCGTGAAAGAAGTGGGCGGACTTCAGTTTAACAGTAGCTTTAGTTTAGCTTTAGTTAATTTTGGTTTACCAGTAGCTTTAAGTTTTGGTTTAGCTATAGCTGTAATTTACCTTTAGTTAGCTTCAGTTTAGCATTAGCTTCAGCTAGCTTTAGTTCTGCTGTAGCTTTAGTTTACCTTTAGTTAGCTTTAGCTTAGCGCTAGCTTTCATTGGCTTTAGTTTAGCAGTATCTTTAGTTTAGCCTTAGTTAATTTTGATTTACCAGTAGCTTTAGTTTAGCAAAAGTTTTGGTTTAGCTATAACTGTAATTTACCTTTGGTTAGCTTTAGTTTAGCATTAGCTTCAGTTAGCTTTAGTTTATCAGTACAGTTCTGCTGTAGCTTTAGTTTACCTTTACTTAGCCTTAGGTTTCATTGGCTTTAGTTTAGCAGTAGCTTTAGTTTAGCAGAAGTTTTGGTTTAGCTATAGCTGTAGCTTACCCCTTTAGTTAACTTTAGTTTAGCATTAGCTTTAGTTAGCTTTACTTTAGCTCTAGCCTTAGTTTAGCAGTTTCTGTAGCTTAGTTTTAGTTTAGCTATAGCTCTAGTTATCTTTAATCTTGCAGTAGCTTTTGTTTAGACCCGATGTCTTCACCTTGTCTAGAAGAGTTTTATCTGTGTTCGCTCTACTCAGATTTCATTGTTGCTTTGATAAACCATTTTCCACTGACGTAAAGATGAAACCATTATTGCACAAGGACGACGCTGCTCGAACGCGGCAGACACTTCGCAGTTATTGTTGAAAACCTGGAATTTTCTCTTCCTGTCACAGAATGGTCGAGTTGGTAAAGCGGCACTTCAAAGCGCAGCGTGTGTGTGTGTGTGTGTGTGTGACCCCTTCTTTTACACACACGTTCCTGTTGTATGAATACAAATGAGGCTCCGCTGCCTTACTTATAATATATATTCATAACACACTAAACTTCAATGGTTTGCTCTTCTGTAGACGACGCGTGTTCCACCCTTGAGGTTAAATGACATTTACATATTCTGTCATGACAAATAAATATTTCTTTATCTCTGGCTGTTTCCAGATGCTGTTTTCATTCATCTTTTTGTGATTTTTATCCATCTCAGGCCTGTAAAATTCAGCAGAGTCTCTCACACAGCTACTTCATTTCTCTTTTTGTCCACCGTTGATTTTTGAAGTGGATTCTAAAGCTTCAGATAAAAAGATTCATCTTCATGGTTCCTCTCGGTCGCTTGCCTTCCCTTCTCTTCTCTTCTCTTCTCTTCTCTATTCCTTTATTCTGTCATTTTTCTTTCTTTCTCTTTCTTCTTTTTTATGTGTGTCTGTCTGTCTGCCTGCCTGACATTCTTTGTTTCTTTTTTCTCTCCCTCTTGCCTTCTTTTTTCCCCTCTTTTATTCTTTTCTCCCTCTCTCTTTCATTTCTTACCTTGCTCTCTCTTTCTTTGTTACTCTCTAGTGTATCTTCTTTTTTTTTTTTTC